>CAUDMG010002090.1:0-120000 GCA_958450375.1 Homarus gammarus | reverse complement strand
CCTGTTTACCACCAATGCCTCCGGTACCTGTAAGCTCAAGTTATCGGTGATCCACACAGCCCGCAAGCCGCACGCCTACAAGAGCATGGACATGACCAAGCTAAATGTCCACTGGCTGACAGCACGTAAGGCATGGATGTTCTCTACACTGTCCCTCTCCTGGTTTGATGACTGTTTTGTTCCCGATGTAAAGAAATTCTGTGAGCAACAGAATGTCCCATTTAATATTTTGTTGCTGCTGGACAACGCACCAGGACACTCGCCCCTACTGTTAGATCGTCACCCCAACGTAAAAGTGGTCTTCCTTCCTCCCAACACTACGTCTTTAATCCAGCCCATGGACCAGGAGTTGATTTGCAATGTGAAAGCTGCATTCTCAAGAACAAAATTCCAGCTCCTGAATGACTACACCAACACCAGGGAAGAGTTGCGTGACCTGAGTGACACCACCACCGATAGCAAGAGCAACGAAGATGAGGAATAACGGTTAGAACAGCAAAAAATACTCTTCAAACAATTCTGGAGAGTATTTAACATCAAGAAACCTGTGGACATCTTGGTGGAGTCATGGGATCAGCTGTCTATTGCTACAATTCGTCACGCATGGAGACATGTGTTGCAAGGCATTCCGGCCGTTAGGCAGAGTCAATCTGTGACTGGTGAGGTTCAGACTGTTGCAGTAGCAGTGGACCTTGCCAGAGAAGCTGCGCAGACTGTTACAGTTCCAGGCTTCTCCGAGACAACCAACGACGACATCTTGGAGGTGATCAGAAATCCTGAAGTGACTGCCGACGAGATGTTGGAAGAACACGCCAGTGAAGAGGAGGAAGAAGGTGCGTCATTCTCCGAAGAACACAGTTTAACTCATAGTGATATTATGGGTGCCATGGAGTGTGCAGAGAAGATGAAGTCCTTCCTTTCCCGCGACAATGACGATTGAAGTCTTCCATAACCGGCTGGTGCAGGCTATGGAGCCGTACATCAAGGTGTATCACGACAACATCAACGCCAGCCGTCAGCAAAGCATAACAGATTTCTTCACCCGCAACCCACCACAGCCAGCCCAAGCCAGTGATAGTGACAGTGAAGTTGACTTTGAGGGATTTGTCAGGGAAGCCCTGACAACTGTAAATGACAGTGATGATGATTCTCCTAGTAATGGTGATTCACCTGAGGGCCAGTAATCTGCCCTCTGCCTCGGAACCAGCCTCCATCCCCGTATGCCGACCCATCTCTTCTACTACCGTAAGTGTTCCACCTAGCTTTTAGTTTCTCTAAGGTAACCTTCATTTTTCCTATGTTAACCTAACCTAACCTCTTCTATATTACTTGTTTTTTCATACCATCATAAAGTTAAGATAAAATTTTTACTACAACATAGTTGTGTGTCGTCAAAAAGTGGAGTTTGGGGATCGGCCTGGACTCCATTTCAATTAATCCCATATGTTATGTTGTTCACTTTACGCGTTCCTTACTTTCCGCGGGACCCTCCGGGTTACATTAACCGCGTAATACGAGGACCAACTGTATATATATATATATATATATATATATATATATATATATATATATATATATATATATATATATATATATATATATATATATTTTATGAAAATCCACAATGAAAACGTGGATAAGATAAATCTTGATAAAATCACACAAGAAAATGGAAACAACGGAGTACCTTAGCTTTCGTCTTTATTCAAGACATCTTCAGAGGCAACTGGATTACATGGACAGAGAGAGGCTTAAATATACAGGGTGACCTAAAAACATGAGGTCAGGTCAAAATGATGACATCCACTAATCCCCACACCAACACACACGTAGAGGAGCTTAAAAGAAGGGTGGTGACGTGACTAGTCAAGTCAGGTCAGAAAAAAGGGGACCCACAAAATAACTATCATACATCTAGATCAAAGGTTTTTAAAGCATTTTTAACCTTGGGCCACTGACAAATAAATTTATGTAACATATTATCAGTTTTGAACTGACCATCACTAAGGTTTATTGATTTTAATTCCTTAATCAAACTAGCTTCAACAAGAAGTCTTTCTGTGACACAAGATGATTTGAAAACTTCTAAGCTTTTTTCCCAAGCAATGGGGTGATTATTATTCCTAACATGAACGAACAAGGCACTGCTTTCAGATGCAGTTCTAATATTATACTTATGTTGTTTGATTCTAAGCTGCAGTGTTTTTCCTGTCTGACCTACATAATTACAATTACATTTGCTACATGGAATACAATAAACACTACCATTTACATTCAAACTTGGGCTATTCCTTATTAACATATTAGTAATGGTTGAGTCATACTTGAAAACAACATTAATATTTAGAAGCTTGAGGGACCGAACTAACGGGACAAATTCATTACGATAGGGCAGAGTCAAAATATTCTTAAGTGTAGGAACTTGTCTGGTTTGAGAGGAATGAAAGGATTTTTTAGCCCTATTAAAACAACGATCAACAAACACAGAAGGGTACCCAAGTTTATGTGCAATAGAACGAATGTGTTTCAATTCATCGTCAATAAATTCAGAGTCACAAATACGCAGACATCTTAAGAACATAACAGAAAAAACTGACATTTTGGTAGACTCAAGGTGATTCGATAAAAAGTGAATGAAACTGTCTACCTGTGTGGGCTTTCTATATACCTTGAATTTATAGTTTTGGCCATTTCTCATGATAAGCATATCAAGAAATGGAAGGGATTCATTTATTTCTCTTTCAATTTTGAACGTGATACTAGGGACAATATTATTAAGTTTGTCTAAAAATTCAAATGGGTCACTGTTTTTAGGCCAAAGACAAAGAACATCATCTACATATCTATACCATGGAGGAATAAAGTCCACTATATTGGGTAGTAATCTAGACTCAAAAAACTCCATATAAATACAGGCTAGAGGAGCATATTTGCTTGTAGAACTTCCCATTTGCACTAAACACATTGTCAGTTACGCATAACTCTATCAATTTCAGGAAAGTATCATGTTCAATAGTTAAATCTAGCAATTGTAATTTATCTTTAAGAAATGAAAGTAAGTCTTTGACAGGTACTCTAGTGAACAGTGAATTTACATCAAAACTTATTAATTCGCAAGGTTCGTTGTGTTTCTTGAGTTTATCAATTAAATCACTGCTATTGCGTATATGTGAATTAGAAATTTGGCCTGTAAGAGGGGATATCATCTTTACCAGCCACTTGGATAATTTGTAAGTAACAGACCCCACAGAACTCACGATAGGACGTAATGGATTATTAAGCTTGTGGGTTTTGATCAAGCCATACATATAAGGTAAAGTGGGATTGATTTGAGAGAGCTGTTTAGTGAGATCGGGGTTCTTTTTCAATAACATCTTCATTTTGGAATTAGACAACTTATTAATATTTTCCAGGGGATCTTTCGTAAGCTCACAATACGTGCTTTCATCACTAAGTAATGAATTCATCTTATCATTGTAGTCACTTTTATCCAAGATAACAATAGCATTAGACTTATCAGCCTTGGTAATATGGATATTCTTATTTCTTTTCAAGTTTATCAAGGCTGTTTCAAATCTTTTTGGAATGTTTGAAGCAAATTTCTTATTTAAAACACTATGTATACAACCTTTAGCTATGGAAATATCCTCATTTGTAACATCAGACGACTTCTTCTTTTCCAGGTTGATTAAACCTTTAGCAATAGTAAGCGGATTAACGCACCGTTGAGTGATAGAAAACTTCCTACCAAAACCAAGAACAAGCTTCTCATTTGTCTGTAGATCATAAGATGATAAGTTTATGAGCTAAGGTACTCCGTTGTTTCCATTTTCTCGTGTGATTTTATCAAGATATATATATATATATATATATATATATATATATATATATATATATATATATATATATATATATATATAATATATATATATATATATATATATATATATTTATTTATTTATTTATATATATATATATATATATATATATATATATATATATATATATATATATATATATATATATACAGGTAGTCGTCGACTTACGACCTAGATTGGTTACGGCCGACCGGTCGTAAGTTGATCTGGTCGTAAGTCGGCCTATGTTATAATTACCTTACGTATATTATACTGTAATGTGTAATGATAATATAATCATCTTTAAGTCATATTTTATCAACATTTTCTTTGTTCATTATTGTTACGGTCGTCAGGTTTAAGTAAATCACTGCATACTACAGTACAATTGGTTTATTATTTACACTGGGGCTGGGGCCAAAACTGTCGTACCGCCGGTCGTAAAGTCGAACAGACGTAAGTCGCATAGGTCGTAAGTCGACGACTACCTGTATATATATATATATATATATATATATATATATATATATATATATATATATATATATACAGTGACCCCTCGGTTAACGAACTCAATCTGTTCCAGAAGGTCGTTCGTTAACCGAAAAGTTCGTTAACCGAAACCATTGTTTCAGTGGGTTTTTGGGTAATTGGTTCCAGCTCACCGAAAATTTCCTAAATTCAACAAAAATGGTAGAAAAGTTCACTTACTTTGAGGTGTGTATGTAGAAGGCTCCTGGATGATGATGATGATGATGGGATTTAGAATGGGGGTGGAGGAGAAGGAAGAAGAGAAGGCATTGGGGTGGAAGAGAAGTCACCCCATGGCGCCATTTCACCCATAAAATTTTAGCTCTCTTGGTTTAATTCAAGATTATTTTCTTTAAATCAACACTGCACTGCATTATATATTGTCAATATGTAAAATATATTTCAAAATGACCAATAATTTGCTTGGAAACACAGAAAAAAAGCATTTAGTTGAAGAGAGTCTCAAGCAAGATGTTACCTCCAGTGAAAACAGAGAGAAACTAACACCTGTTTGCTGTGTTAAGAGGCTGGATGCCGTGCATTAAACTAGTCACTTTACCTTCAATTATGTTCAATAATTGTTAAAATGACTAACAAATTTAATATTAAACTTTTAAAATTATTGAATAGTATAAACTTCTTGATATTTACTAAAATAGTAAGGAATTTAAGCCCTAGAACCGATTAATGTATTGGCGGACTGATATTAAAGCTGGTTGCCCAGTCAGTGCAAGCGAAAACATGTTGAGGTCGGTTCGTAAGAAATTCGTTAACCGAATTGAAGTTCCTTATGGAAGGCAGTTCGTTAACCGAGGCGTTCGTTAAACGAGGGGTCACTGTATATATATATATATATATATTTTTTTTTTTTTTTTTTTTTTTTTTTTTTTTTTTTTTTTTTTTTTTAAATAACAGGGATTAGCCCACCCGGGCACAGGTCACTGACCCACATCAAAAGTGAGAAACAATATATGTATGTTGTGTTGTCAACAGTAAGAAAAATAATTGAGACCTTGCAATTGTGTGTAAATGAGGCATAAAGTCGGATCAGCAACCTGGAACTTGGCCACACTTTTCGTGATACCATATGGCAGCAGGGTTTACCATTAGACAACACATTATACTTCCAATATCTTCCAAGGCGGTAGTACTTCCCTGTTTGGAAGTTGCCTTCTACCTACAGTACAGGTACAGTGCTCTATTATTAACCCCTATGCCCGGGCTAGGATGGCGCTGGCCGTACCCTCCCACACGGGGTAAAACGGGGAAAATAAATTTTCACCTTTATAAATTATAAAACAATGAAAAAGAAGTAAGAAAAACTATATATTGTCCCTCAGTGACAAGTGAAAGGTGGGTTTTCTTACCGGGAGCAGGTCACTAAGCATTAGGGGTCCTTTTTTAGGGGTCCTTTTCCCGTCTCTCCTTTGTGTCCGAGATGTCAAAAAATACTTTTTACTGATAAAAATACTTATTTCCTATAAATAATTAATTTAGAATTTGCATTACTTTTCATAAAGACTGTTCGGCGAGACACACCCAGTCTGTCGCTCGTCTGCCAGGCTTGTCTCGTGGGTAGTGGCTTGTCTTGTGGGTAGTGGCTTGTCTCGTGGGTAGTGACGTGAGAGAGTGAATGCATACAGCTGTGTACCTTTTCCACAAATATGTCACTTTGTTCCTTACAAATACACTTGGTATACGACTATTTTCAAGCACGTGCCACATTGTTTCAGAATGTTTTCTTGGAGTGGTACTCTACGAAGCAAGGTAGACAGAGACCAATGTCACATTCCTTGCACCACGTCGACACGTCCTTACACTTAGCTACTTAGCTGCATGATTTGTGGTGTTAGCACAAACATAACACCGTCTTTGCCCCTTTACCCCTGCCCCTTTACCCCTTTACGACCACCTTGACCAGTCATGTTGAAGTCCATGTTGTGACGAGACCCAGTCACGTTCAAGTAGTCTGTCAGGTAGGCCTGCTTGGCTGTGACGTTGTGGTACAGCTGCCACGATGGTGCCATATTTCTCCAGGAGTTACATTATCATTTGCTTCTGAAAAACCCTGAGAGAGAGGGCTTTTTCCCGGTTTTTACTAGGTACAAGTTGTATGCATTCCGGGTGTTGATGTCCAAGAGGTGTAGGAACATCTTCTGTACCACTTGAGACATTTCCTTATACACTCAAGTTTGGTAACCTGCATGTCACTCTAGTCCACGAGGCGCATGTTGACATTGTAGTTCATGACAGCGTCGGGTTTTTTTAATTACCCCTCCTGTGGTCCAGTACCTTTTTCTACTGTCAATCACTTAACCCCTGTGAACGGTTGACAGCATCTGTACAGTACGCTTATCTTGCCAGCGCATTGCAAGACTCTTGTCTGCTTGCTTCAGCTGGATCTCTCCTCTGGCAGGTTTACGGGTAAACACGGGCCAGTTCCACAAGAACCAATGTCATGTGCAAGTAGGAACTTGGCCAGGACAGGAGAGGTATAATAAGAGGACGTGATTCCCTCCAAAGTAGTGGTCCATAAGTTTCTTGTCAACAGCGCCAGAGAAACCATGTGGGTCGTCCTTGGGTATGTCTGCATCACTTGCTGTGTAAACTATGAGATGCATCACGTGCTGTGTAAACTATGAGATCTAAGACATACCCAGTA
The DNA here is from genome assembly GCA_958450375.1 of Homarus gammarus. Lineage (NCBI taxonomy): Eukaryota > Metazoa > Arthropoda > Malacostraca > Decapoda > Nephropidae > Homarus > Homarus gammarus. Next base: position 112,950 of record CAUDMG010002090.1, on the reverse strand, counting down.
TCGCAGTCACACAACACAAAGAACTTGATCCCAAAGCGATGTCGTTTGGAGGGAATGTTTTGTCTAAAAACAACAAGTCATCTGAAAAGCTCCGGAGACTCGTCCACCACTACGTTTTGAAAGGGTCTGAAGAACTTCATAAAACCTTCCTTCAGCATCATAAAAACTTCACTTGTTTTCCAAAGTCTGTCACCAGCCACAGGAATGTTGTTATCTAGAAAGTGTAGATAACGTAGGATGGAGGCAAACTGGTCTCTAGACATGAATTTTGCAAGCAATAGAGTTGCTGTGATATCATCAGGAGATATCCAATACTCCTGAAGTACATGTTTTTTCACATGTGCCGTCATCATCAGTAATGCAAAAGGCACATAACAGTCCGGCAACACTGACATCACTCTATCAACGCATGTGTGGTGAGGGGCCAGAGCCGGGGTCAGCCTCACACGTGTACTGATAAAATTTGTTTGTCTTGGTACACAGTAAGTCCATAATTGCACCATCAGAAATGCACAAAATTAATCTATCTCTAGTGATTCCTCTGTATGTACAAGGAAATTCAGGAGTAATTCCACCTCATGATGTTCTGAATTTAGGGATATCAGGCTGAAAATTACTGCCATCAGACCAAACAAAGGCATCCATTGTCCCTTGACTGGGTCGTGAGCGCGAGGCTGGGATATACCATTCTGGCTGGACCTTGCTGCCTGTGTCATCCTCTTCCCCACTGGTTGAGTCATCCTCTTCCCTACTGGTTGAGACAACATCGTCTAACTCGGTGCTATCCTCTTGATCACCAGGCTGATAGTCACTGCCTTCATCACCACTTCCATCAGAATCGACCACTACAGCACAAATCAAAGTGTTCTCTCCTTATTTCGCTATCATCCAACCCGCGGTGACGTGACGACGACGCTTGATTTGTAACTTGATTTGGGTGGGTGGAAGATGCGGGGGACCGGACAGGAGAAGTTGAGGGGTAACTCTCCACGACACAAGAGAAGTTGAGGGGTATCCGAATGATTTCTGATCGCCCCCTGGGCCTACCCGGGAGAGAAAAATAGTCATGCTGGTACACTCGGAAACCATATTCTCTAGCTCACCTGGGTCGGTGCTGGAGGTTAGTACAGTGTCCTTTCTGAACGGGGGCCCACTCTAACTATCACGAGGCAACACACGCAGGAACACACAGTCTAGTACAGCTGTATAGATGATGATATGTATAAATATTGTATATGGTATTTTATACTCTGCATTATCTTCATTATCCTTAGTTGGTAAGATGTTTCATAAAGAGGTTTCTCCCATTCGTCATTGTGAGCATCGTCCCAGAGCACATTGTTTCCATCAAAACCATGGTTCACCCGGTCTTGCACCATTCATATAGGCTGTGGGTTGGGATGGCATATGAGTTGCTGGGAGGATGGTTAGCAGTCCTGTTGAACTGGCAGGTAGACAAAATAGAAAACTCACAGCGAAACTGTAAGAAAACCCATGGACAATGAGACATTAGTAAAATATACTAGGTCATTTTAGCGTGTGCACACATATTATAATACACACCTATTGGTCCTTGCGAGGCTGTATGGTTATGCTATGCTAACTAGTTTCCTAGGGTGAGGGAAAGTGTGTGTGTGTGTATATATATATATTAGGGTGACAATAGTGCATAGGGGTGAATTTCTAAAATTGATTAAATGGAATGGCCATTGGTCCAATACTGCATACCCATGAAAAAAGAACACAGGCGAAATCCAGGGTCATTTGGACAATATTTAGAGGTAGCTCAAGTCAATTGAAGTTTTATCCTTATAGGCAAAAAATACGAATATACATAATATGCCGGTTTATTTTAAAATTTACATATTGAGCAAGTTTATGTGTACACTGTACATATAAATGATTAATTCCTTTTTAAAATGAAACTGCAATGAACACGCTTACATCAATGGGTGGGAGAGGTGTGGACAACCCATTCATTGTTTTCGCTTTTTGCTTGTAAGGTCCTGTTTTGATGTCCCTGGTTGTGACCGCCTCTGCTCTTCAACAACCTGCAGCAGATGTTGATGCTGGTCTTCACTCTTCGTGATCTTGCTGTTGAATGCCTGTATCAAGGCAATCCCTCTCTCTCTGCAGTGTCGTTGATGACTCTGAGACCACCCACAACTGCGACGCCAGTTTTGAAGTCTTCATCATCAGACCATGTGTCAGGTTCCTTGGACAAAAAAGAAGTCTTCATTTTGAGACTTTCAAATAGAAAGTTTGATCCTCTAGAAGCAAAGTCTGAGAGCTGCTTTGTGGGAAGGGAAGATGTGGCAGGAAGAGCAGCACGTTTTGGTGAATCCTCGGTCGCCTTCCTCTCAACGATTGCCCGAACTATGTTTGTCTTCATTGTTGCATTAACTTGTGGATCGAAGAGTGCAAGACCCACCAAGCCTTCACTGAGGTACCACAGGTGACGACCGAAGACTGTGAGACATGTTCTTGATATTTTGACGTCGTGGTACTCTGACAGGTCTTGGAGGAGCCGCAAATCATTAGCAGGAGCGGAGGATGGAACGGAGGCCGTGAACCATGCACTGACATACACCTCTAGCACAAAGAATGTGAATCGTTTCAAGCCTAATGTCTCACGAGCAGTTAGTTTAAACTGATTAGCAAAAATCAGGATCTTCATGACATAAATGAGCTTAGCCATCCACCGTGCTCGGTGAAGTGCTCCGGGCCGTCGGAGATTAAACTTGGGTAGAGCTCCATCGAGACACCTGATTGCTAGCTCCAGTACCTCACGGTAATCATCACGTGGCTGCTGCTTCTTGCCCAGATGATGTTTCCAGCAACAGATGAGGTCATCTCGTTTCTTGTACAAACTTGGAGGGAGGTCTGAGAGAGGGCTGTAGTCATCTTGACTGATGTCCTTCCACTTATGCTTGAAGCGAGAGAAGAGAGTAATATCTGGTCCAGAGGAAGGCCCCATGCATTCCACATACGCTTTCTCGGCAACAAGCTCAAGGATGTGGTGACGACACGCGAGATGCAGAAGACGGCGGCCGAGTTTCTGCTCCAGAATGACACATGCCCCCGACAAGTGCCCAGTGTTTGAAGCTGTTGTGTCAAAACTGAGTGCTGAAACATTCTCTGATATTTTCCACTCTTCCAGCGCTGCACTGACTGCTGTAGCAATGGCCTGTCCAGTCCCTGACAATAGTTTCGGGACACCAAGCAGCTTTTCAGTATTGATTCCGGAGACAAGAATGGCGATTCGGTCAACACTCGCTCCTTGTTCATCAGGAATAATTTTTCCATCCCAGTGCACAGTGAGCACTTCACTAGGTTGAAATTTTTCTTTAATTTCGTTGGCAATCCCAGAACGGTGGGTCGCTCGCGAAGTACGCACTGTCTCATAGTTTAAAACTAGTTCCATTGGGTCATGACCTAGACTAGCAGCCGTGGCACTGACGATCCGGAGAGCAGAGCGGTGACTGATCCCAGTGCGGTCCAATGTACTTGACAATTCAGGGGTGATAACTTTGAGAGTAGCACGTTTACGATTGGAAGAAGATACCACTGGTGATATCGCTAGGGAACTTGTAGATGATGACGAGCTTGATTGTGATTCTGTTTCAGACGAAGAACCCAACTCATCATATTCAAGAGCAGAACTGGCTTGATTCTGTTGTAGAGATTGCTTACTCTTGCTTTCTTCCCGACGCTTCATGGAACAAGCAATCTTTTTGTCTACTCCTGCCATTACACCTCTTCTCCCTTTTTCTCGTTGCGCTGCCAGGAATGCTCGGTCTTCTTTGATGGTCAAGAGCTGCATTGCCTTGGGGTGGGCAACATCGAAGAGGTCCTCTAACTCATCACAAAAAGTTTCCTCTTTCTTACGTTGTGTGTCTGTAGTGCGAGTGCAGTTTTTCTTAAGTCCCTTCCACATTAAAAAAAGATCCACTACCTTTCGTCCAATACTCTTCTCAGTTATGGTAGGAATCCGTGCTTTATTCCAGAAACTAATAACCGATGCTGCAACTTCACTCGCAGAATCATTCACTGTTTTCTTATGTTCATTGTGACCGTGGAAAAACAGACGTAGAACATCTCCTCTTGAAGGAAGTTGTGCACCCGTGATTTCGGTTATGTGTTGACCAATGAGCCAAACTTCAGTTTTTGAACGTGTACTCGCCATTGAACCTGAAACAAACAAAAACATTTATGTAACTTATGTTGTTACTGTTATGCAAACAACAGCACCCATAAAGCATACGGCATGCAAGATCACTTGTATAAAGTTTTTAAAGTGTTATATACCTAAATTGATGCATTGATTTTAGACAAAGACAATGGTACTAACCGTAATACTGCAACAAGAGCGACGCACACACACCCACCGTCACGTCTCACACACAACTGATGCTACTGTACCAGTCAGACACTGGCACACAACCTCTTCCCCCTACCCCGACTGACACCCGCCTCTCCCTCCCCTCTGCATTGCCAATAGCTGCACCAGCCAAAATACTCATTACTCATTTTTAGAAAAAATGTTAGGAACAACTTTAGTTTGAATTTGCATTCTACATATACCTGCAAAGTTTCATAGTAATCGGTTCATAAATAAAGAAATTAGAAAAAATCAATAATAATTTCAGTAGTGTTAACTTCAAATGGCTTGAGCCACCTCTAAATATTGTCCAAATGACCCAGGATTTCGCCTGTGTTCTTTTTTCATGGGTACGCAGTATTGGACAAATGGCCATCTAAAAATAAAAACTTTCACTTTTTATTGTCACCCTAATATATATATATATATATATATATATATATATATATATATATATATATATATATATATATATATATATATATATATATATATATATATATATATATATATTTATATACAGTACTGTATATGTATATATATAAATATATATATATAGATAGATAAAATCACACAGGAAAAGGGAAAAGATATATATACAGTCAACCCTCACTTTACGCGGTCCCACATTCTGCTTCCACGTTTACACGGTGCCCTGCCAGAACCCAGGATGCTCACATTCCGCGGTGGGTGTACCCCTTTACACTTTACACGGGTGAAGTATAATTTTTGTATTTAGCTCATAAAATTCATACAAATTATCCGGCCAGAATATAATTTACATTGCTGGAATTCTTACAATTTGATGATCATTTTGAATATAAACATCATAGATTTTGCATTAGACATACAAATTTTAGATATAATGTTTACTCTGAGTCAATATGTTATCTTTTGTGCAAAATATATGACATTTATATTCAAAATATTCCTGGTCTTACAAGGAATCCAGCAATGTCAATTATATTACCCTAACTTTAGTTTGATTTATTATTTATTACTAAAAAGGTAAACAGTCTGGTATTCCCACACATTCATCTCCTTGGGAGGGTTGGTGGGGGGTGGGAGGGAGGGACCGGCGACTGACCACCTGGCACCACGGTGTGAAGAATATTTTTGTTTTTTTATTAACTGAAGATATTTGTTTTAGCTCCTAAAATTCATACAAATTACCCAGCCAGAATATAATTTACATTGCTGGAATTCTTACAATTTGATGATCATTTTGAATATAAACATCATATATTTTGCATTAGACATACAAATTTTAGATATAATGTTTACTCTGAGTAAATATGTTATCTTTTGTGCAAAATATATGACATTTATATTCAAAATATTCCTGGTTTTACAAGGAATCCAGCAATGTCAATTATATTATCCTAACTTTAATCTGAGGTATTATTTAATATTAAATGTTAAAATCTAGTTTTTTCACCCAACCTTTCTCTTCAAGGTTGGATTGGTGGGGGGTGGGGGGGAGGGTTAGGACGGACCGACCATCTGGCCAGGTTGGAAGAGGGGGGGGAGGCAAGGTGGGGTACTTTGACAGATAGTGTCCTGAAGAATATTTTTTTTTTTATTAACTGAAGATATTTGTTTTAGCTCATAAAATTCATACAAATTACCCGGCCAGAATATAATTTACATTGCTGGAATTCTTACAATTTGATGACCATTTTGAATATAAACATCATAGATTTTGCATTAGACATACAAATTTTAGATATTATGTTTACTCTGAGTAAATATGTTATCTTTTGTGCAAAATATATGACATTTGTATTCAAAATATTCCTGGTCTTACAAGGAATCCAGCAATGTCAATTATATTTTCCTAACTTTAGTTTGAGGTATTATTTATTACTATACCTGGTTTTCCCCCAAAAATTTCTCAGAGAGGGAAGAGCCAGCAAGTGTAGTGTGAGAAGAGGGGGAGGGAGTTGAGTCCATTATTTGAATGGACATTAACTTAGTGACTGTATTTCTCTATTTCTCTTAAGTATTAATTGTGTGCATGTACCATCATAAAATTAAGATGTTATTTTTACTAGAACATAGGTATTGTGTTGGAAATAGTGGAGTTTGGGGGTCAGCTGGTCTCAATTTCATTTAATCCCATATGTTATGTTATTCACTTTACGCGTTCTCACTTTCCGCGGTACCCTGTGGGTTACATTAACCGCGTAAAGTGAGGGTTGACTGTATACAGTAGTACCCCGCTTAACGCGGTCAATAAAACCCACAGGGTACCGTGTTAAGTGAAAACCGCGCTAAATGAACAACAGAACATATGGGATTAATTCCAATAGAAACTGGCCCGACCCCCAAACTCCACTTTTTGACGACACACAACTATGTTGTAGTAAAAATTTTATCTTAACTTTATGATGGTATGAAAAAACAAGTAATATAGAAGAGGTTAGGTAAGTAGAAGAGATGGGTCGGCGTACGGGGATGGAGGCTGGTTCCGAGTCAGAGGGCAGGCTACTGGCCCTCAGGTGAGTCACCATCACTGTCACCCACACTTGTTATGGCCTCCCTGACAAATCCCTCAAAGTAATCTTCACTGTCTCTACCTTTGTCACTATCACTGGCTTGGGCTGGCTGTGGTGGGTTGCGGGCGAAGAACTCGGTTATGCTTTTTTGACGGCTGGTGTTTATGTTGTCTTGATACACCTTCATGTACGGCTCCATAGCCTGCACCAGCCGGGTATGGAAGACTTCATAGCGGTCATCGTTATTGTCGCGGGAAAGGAAGGACTTCATTTTCTCTGCACACTCCATGGCACCCTTAATATCACTATGACTTAATCTGTGTTCTTCGGAGAATGACGCACCTTCTTCCTCCTCTTCACTGACGTGATCTTCTTCCAACATCTCTTCGGCAGTCACTTCAGGATCTCTGATCACCTCCAGGATGTCTTCGTTGGCGGTCTCGGAGTAGCCTTCAGCTGTAATATTGAGCGCAGCTTCTCTGGCAAGGTCCACTGCTACTGCAACAGTCTGAACCTCACCAGTCACAGGTTCACTCCTCTTCTCAGCTGGCATGCCATGCAACACATGTCTCCATGCGTGATGAATCGTAGCAAGAGACAGCTGATCCCATGCCTCCACCAAGAAGTCTACAGCTTGTTTGACGTTAAGCTTCTTCCAAAATTGTTTGACGAGAACTTCTTGAGTCGCCACCTCTTGTTCCTTGTCCTCGTCGCTTTTACTCTCGCTGTCGGTGTCACCCAGCTTACGCAACTCATCCTTGGTGTTGGTAGAGTCGTTCAGGAGCTTGAACTTCTTTGCAGAGTAACCAGCTTTCACATTGCAGATCAACTCCTGGTCCATGGGCTGGATTAATGACGTAGTGTTGGGAGGAAGGAAGACCACTTTTACGTTGGGGTGACGGTCCATAAGTAGGGGCGAGTGTCCAGGTGCGTTGTCAAGGAGCAACAAAATGTTGAATGGAACATTCTGTTGCTCGCAGAATTTCTTCACGTCGGGAACAAAACAGTCGTCAAACCAGAAGAGGGACAGAGAAGAGGACATCCACGCCTTACGTGCGATTAGCCAGTGGACATTAAGCTTGTTCATGTCCATATTCTTGTAGGCGTGCGGCTTGTGGGTTGTGTGAATCACCAATAACTTTGGTTTACAGGTACCGGAAGCATTGGTGGTAAACAGGATGGTGATGCGTTCCTTCTGCATCTTCCAGCCCCGAATCTTGCTGGCATTCTTTACAACGAAGGTCTTGGAAGGTAGCTTTTTCCAGAAAAGACCAGATTCGTCCATGTTAAACACCTGGTCGTCGGTGTACTGTCCTTCCTCCATAATCTCACGTAAGAACGGAGGAAAATCTCTAACCGCCACACGGTCAGCACTCGCTTCCTCACCACCAATGTTGATGTTGGTGATCTTGTTCCTCTTCTTAAACCTATGCAGCCAACCAGAGGAAGCATTGAAGGGTTTGGGCTCTGCAATTCCCAGCTTACGTGACACTGCTGCATATAGTTCACGTGCGTACTCCTGCACTGAGCGCGTGTCCACCGCCATGTTGCGTCGCGTCTGACGAATCAAATAACTCGCCAGCAAATTTTCCACTTTTGCCAGCACCCTGTTCTGGCAATACTGTACTTGATCATTGAAGCACCTGCAGACTTTGTGATTTTCATGTGCTCTTTGATCTTGGCTGCATCCTTCTTGATAGTGCGAATCATAGATTCGTTGACGCTATGTTGGCGCTCGAGATCAACTTGCCTTGTTCCTTTCTCCAAATCTTGAATGATCTGGTATTTCACTACGTAGCTTAGACCACTGCGTGTCTTCTTGGGGTTAGGGCGGCTGGGTCCAGGTAAGGAAAGGTCTCTCTCTGGTGACGGTGGTGGTCCAGCGGAAGCCATTTCACAGAACAATGGATTCACGTATACACAGAGTGGCCTGGAGGGATGAAACTGCCGCGGCTAGGTGAAGCGTCATCTTTCCTCCCTCCCTCCCTCCCTCCCTCCCCCGGGTGGACATGTCATAATACTTTAAGCCAAATTCAGCTAGCAACAGAGGGGGATAGGGATGCATGGCCAATCACAGTCCGATACGTCATATGACATCAGTGATAACGCAACAGAGACATGCACTGCGCAACCTTACCGTGCGCGGCTTGCCCAGGCGGAGGGAGGAGGTGGGAGCAGGCGGGTGGGGCAAATGTAAAAATAGCATCTCGAGCGACACTCTCCGCGTATACGTGGAAAAAACCCGCGTTAAGTGAAAGTTCGGCTCTGGCGAGGCACCGCGTATACGGTAAATCGCGCTAAGCGAAACTGCGTTAAGTGGGGTATTACTGTGTGTAGATATATATATATATATATATATATATATATATATATATATATATATATATATATATATATATACATATATAATATATATGATAATATATATATATATTATACACCTAGACCCCGACTTACGACTACGTGGACTTACGACCGCCTCAGATATAGATAAAAAAATAAAAAAATTTTTTTTTTTTTTTTTTTTTTTAAATGACACGCATTTTCTATACCGAAACGTTTCCAGTTAATGTAGTCTCCATGTATAATTAGAAAATTATGGGGGCCCCATGTGCATTCAGCTGACTACATTAAAGGCTAAGTGCTCAGTCACACTGTATCCATTCCTTATTATTTATTACTTTCACTGTACTGTATCCATTCATCATTATTCATTACTTTTACTGTACTGTATTTCATTGTAGATTTTTTATTAAAAAAATAATTTTTTTTTTTTTTTTTTTTTTTTTTTTTTTTTTTATCTATGTCGGACTTACGACCATGTCGGACTTACGACCTGGATTTGGGTCCCTAACCCCGTCATAAGTCGGTGTCTAGGTGTATATATATATATATAATATATATATATATATATATATATATATATATATATATATATATATGCAAGTAAATCACTGTAGGTGCGCGTGATCTAGGTATATGCTGATAACCACCAGGAAAGAAGAAAACACGAAGTTCCCAAGCGCTTTCGTGTAATTCACATCTTCCGGGGTGAGTACAGACTAGATAGAGTAATGCAAAACAAGATGAATATATACAGAGGAGGGTGAGACCAGGTTCACAATGGTCAGGTAATGACCCTACTAATCTAAGATTAGTAGGGTCATTACCTGACCATTGTGGACCTGGTCTCACCCTCCTCTGTATATATTCATCTTGTTTTGCATTACTCTATCTAGTCTGTACTCACCCCTGAAGATGTGAATTACACGAAAGCGCTTGGGAACTTCGTGTTTTCTTCTTTCCTGGTGGTTATCAGCATATATATATATATATATATATATATATATATATATATATATATATATATATATATTGTTACGAGTTGGGGATTTAGAATATAGTTAAAAGTCTACCCAGATCCCAACAGGCATCAACAATAAAAAACAAAGACAATCGGACTATAAAAGGGTAGACAAAGGATGCGAGTTTTTGTTGTGTATAATAAAGTACCACAAACTCCTTAACAAAATATCCAGCTTTCTATAATTTACCCTTAACCATACTTAACCTAAACATTAACAGTATATACATATTTATACAACATACAATAATTTGAAGCAAGGTGGAGGTGGGGAGGCAATATAAGATTACAAATACTTAAGTGTGGAGCTGAGATGGCTGACGAGTAAGGCTGAGTATTGTAGAAGACGGTAGGTAGTCACTGTGCCGTAGGTTTCCAGGATAGGTGATCCTGTGGTCACTTCCCAGAGTGAACTGAACTCTCATCGAACTAGAGCTGATGAAGAAGACTTGAGGAGGTGACGCAACAACCAGGATATGGAGAAGGGAAACCCCGGAGTGGTAACTAAGAGTAGTCATACTCGGGTTTCGTCCCGAGATGGCGTTGCTCGTGGTGCTGGGTAGGTAGATCAGGACAATAGATGGCGTGGTTCGTAGTGCTGGGTAGGTAGATCATGACAATTGATGGTGTGGTTCGTAACACCCCCCCCCCTCCAAAGACCTCCGTTGCGCAGGGCGCGAAGGAGGTGATCACCTGGTGCGTCTGGAGAGTAGCTGCTGCATTTCCACTGGAGCTCGGGATAAGGAGTCCGCAATCAGGTTGTCCACCCCCTTTATGTGCCGGACTTGTAGATTATAGGGCTGGGTGAGGAGAGCCCAGCGGAGGATTTGCTGGTTGGAGGTCTTGTTGGTTTGGATGAACGTGAGTGGGTTATGGTCGGTGAAGACTAGGGTTGTTTGTGGGCAAGACTGGAGGTAACATTCAAACTTCTTTATTGCCAGCACCAGAGCCAGGGCCTCCTTCTCTATGGTCGAGTAGTTGGTCTGATGTTTTTTCAACTTGGCGGAGTAGTATGCCACAGGGTGAAGGACATCAGTGGTTGGGTCGGGTTGTAGGAGCACAGTCCCCACTCCAACACCTCTAGCGTCGATTTGCAGATGGAAGGGCAAGGTGTAGTCAGGGAGGTGGACTACAGGCTTGGAGGCAAGGACGGCTTTGAGGCGGTGGAAAGACTGGTCGCACCTCTGGTTCCAGATGTAAGGGACCGCAGAACTGGTAAGGTCTGTGAGGGGTCCGGCCACGCTGAGGAAGTTACTGCAGAACCGACGGGAGTAGCCGCACATCCCCAGGAAGCGCATGAGTTCCTTCCTCATCCTTGGAGTGGGGAAGGACAAGATGGCTTTAACGTTTGCATCCTTGGGTCTCACCATACCATGCCCAACGATATGTCCCAGGTAAGTCACTGAGGCCCGGCCAAAAGCAGATTTAGCCAGGTTTATGGTGAATCCAGTCTCTTGCAGTCGTGCGAACAGTATCTCCAAACGCACCAGATGTTCGTTCCAGCCGTCCGACACCACCACCAGGTCATCCAGGTAGGCGAACGTCCCACCTAGGTCCTGAATCAGGTGATTGATTGCCCTCTGGAATGTGGCCGGAGCATTAGAAAAGCCAAACGCCATAACCAAATATTGAAAAAGACCGAATGGAGTTATAAATGCTGAGATTATTTTTGCCGTATCCGTGAGTCCCACTTGATAATATCCTTTCAACAGGTCCATGGTAGATATATATTTTGCACAGCCTATGCTGTCTATTATATCTTCAATCAAAGGTAAAGGGTAGGAGTCTGAGACAGTGACCTGGTTCACTTTACGATAATCGGTACAGAAACGAAAAGTGATTTCGGGTTTTGGAATGAGAAGGCAAGGTGAAGCCCAGGGGGAGGTACTAGGCTCAGCTAAGTTATGTTTTAACAAAAAATCTACCTCCTTTTCCATAATCTCTCTTTTTTTGTGGATTTAGTCGATATGCTGATTGCCTAATGGGTTTGTACATCATCTGAGATTAGCTTAATATCATGTTTAAGTATATTGCAAAACCCTGGGAGGTCTGACGTGACTTTAGGAAATGTTGATAATAACTTAGTGAGATCTTTTGCTTGAGATGGATTCAAAACAGAAAAATACTCACCCAAGTTGTTGAGTATGTGACTGTTAGCAGGGTTTTCTTTAGGTAGAGGGAAGTCTAAATTCTCCAATAGGTCCATGTCATCTGTCTCCGGCTCCAGCCCTGACAAAACCGTATGCAATACAGGTAGGCTATAGCCTCTGGGATGTCGTCCTCTGACTGCCTGGAATGGTAAAGTTTCATGAGATTAATGTGAACAAGTTGTGAATCTTTTCTGCGATCAGGAGTATGGACTATATAGTTGAGGGGAGATAGTTTATTAGCATTGATTTGAAAGTTTTGATGGAACCGTTCCAAGCAACCTTGGGATTGTGGGTGGTAAGCCGAAGATGTACAATGTTCCACACTGAGGTCTTTCATCACCTTTTTGAACAAAGATGGATCAGATTGTTGGGCTTTAATGAGCTCCTCCTTACTAATGGTCTTATTGTACAGAGCTTGTGGGGAGGAAGATATTGGAGATGTTTTTAGATGAAGAGGGCCCATTTTGCACACTCTGTGACAGGGTGACAGCACAAGATGGGAAAAGGTGAGGAATAGTTTCTTCAAGGTCAGTGGTGGATTTGACAGGTAAGGGAGAGTCGACTGTCTTTGTGTTGGGAACCACTAGATCTCCTACCAAGTCATTACCCAATAATAAATTAATGCCACTCACAGGCATTGGATCTTTCCTAATGGCTACTTGCACTTCCCCAGTAATCAAGGGAGATTGGAGGTGCACTTTAGCTAAGAGATAGGAAGAATGGGATGAGAGATCTGAAATTAGAACACTCTCATTAGTAAATGCGGTAGATATATCAGGAATGACGTTAAACAGGAGGATAGATTGTGCTGCGCCCGTATCACGTAGTATTCGAATAGGGAAAGAATGAGACCCCTCTATGATTGAAATTTTTCCCTCATAAGTGAATGAAGAGAAGAGATCCTGATGGGGCCTTTCCACATTGGTGGTTGCTATTGGTTTGAATTTGGGATCCAGGGAACTACTTTTAGAAGTTCAACACTTTGGGTGTTTACAAGACTGGATCGTATGGCCTGGTTTTTTACAGTAAGAACAATAAAACTTGGTTGCATCAGGGGGGGTAGGTGTGGGACCTTTTGACCTACCACTCACGTCCCCAAGGTTATCATCATCAGAGGACCTAACATGCCGTAAAGTACCACGTTCCCTACTGCACAGTGACCCCTCCAGCAAGGCGTACGCATCAGCCAGCTCAGCAGCACGCCCTAAATTAAACTCTCCACTCTCCTCCACATGCTTCAAGATGTGCAATGGTATCTTGCTCTTCCACTCCTCCAGGACTACCAAGTTTAACAAATCCTGAGGTAGACATTGTTAAGAAAACCTAGATAAATTAATTAATGGTCAAAAGATAAGATAAGTGGATTACCCTAGAAAATATCACAGCAGTGGATAACCAGAAAGTCCCGGAAACTACCCAAGTTATACCTAGGGAAATTACACTTATGAATAAGATCCTTAGATAAGGATAAGAGACTTGAAAGAGGAAGGGCGTATTACGGCATTAATATAAAGATCCGTATTAACAACCCTTAGATACTTGAAACAGGAAGGGCGTATTACGGCATTTATATAAAGATCCGGATTAACAACCCTTGAGTAAACAGGAAGGGCGTATTACGGCATTAATATAAAGATCCGGATTAACAACCCTTGAGTAAACAGGAAGGGCGTATTACGGCATTAATATAAAGATCCGGATTAACAACCCTTGAGTAAACAGGAAGGGCATATTACGGCATTAATATAAAGATCCGGATTAACAACCCATGAGTAAACAGGAAGGGCGTATTACGGCATTAATATAAAGATCCGGATTAACAACCCTTGAGTAAACAGGAAGGGCGTATTACGGCATTTATATAAAGATCCGGATTAACAACCCTTGAGTAAACAGGAAGGGCGTATTACGGCATTAATATAAAGATCCGGATTAACAACCCTTGAGTAAACAGGAAGGGCGTATTACGGCATTAATATAAAGATCCGGATTAACAACCCTTGAGTAAACAGGAAGGGCGTATTACGGCATTAATATAAAGATCCGGATTAACAACCCTTGAGTAAACAGGAAGGGCGTATTACGGCATTAATATAAAGATCCGGATTAACAACCCTTGAGTAAACAGGAAGGGCGTATTACGGCATTAATATAAAGATCCGGATTAACAACCCTTGAGTAAACAGGAAGGGCGTATTACGGCATTTATATAAAGATCCGGATTAACAACCCTTGAGTAAACAGGAAGGGCGTATTACGGCATTTATATAAAGATCCGGATTAACAACCCTGAGTAAACAGGAAGGGCGTATTACGGCATTAATATAAAGATCCGGATTAACAACCCTTAGATACTTGAAACAGGAAGGGCGTATTACGGCATTAATATAAAGATCCGGATTAACAACCCTTGAGTAAGCAGGAAGGGCATATTACGGCATTAATATAAAGATCCGGATTAACAACTCTCGAGTAAACAGGAAGGGCGTATTACGGCATTAATATAAAGATCCGGATTAACAACCCTTGAGTAAACAGGAAGGGCGTATTACGGCATTAATATAAAGATCCGGATTAACAACCCTGAGTAAACAGGAAGGGCGTATTACGGCATTAATATAAAGATCCAGATTAACAACCCTTAGATACTTGAAACAGGAAGGGCGTATTACGGCATTAATATAAAGATCCTGATTAACAACCCTGAGATACTTGAAACAGGAAGGGCGTATTACGGCATTAATATAAAGATCCGGATTAACAACCCTTGAGTTACTTGATTATTGACCCCAAATGAGATAATGAGAAGAACAATATTTGAGGCTTTATAATTATGGGGTCCTGGTAGAGCGGGGCGTCCCAAGATATCACTTCACCCTAAACTAGTGACTATGGAACAGCCTACTCTGGAGCGAGGGTACGGCATTAAACAGATCCGGATTCTTCCCTACACTAGATAAGACTTACTACACGACTGCCACGTGTAATAACAGGTAAGCCTTATGACACTTGGAACCTAATATCCTACATCTGTCACTCTTACTGTACGGTAATACCAATACATGCACACACATATGAAGGAAACTTTAAACCACCGTAAAGCAATTGTGAACAGAAGTGACTGGGAGGAATAATTAACAAGGTGTTACAAGGGAGGAAGGAATATGGCACTTAATGTTGGGTCCTGTCACGGTCGCCATTTGTTACGAGTTGGGGATTTAGAATATAGTTAAAAGTCTACCCAGATCCCAACAGACAACAACAATAAAAAAACAAAGACAATCGGACTATAAAAGGGTAGACAAAGGATGTGAGTTTTTGTTGTGTATAATAAAGTACCATAAACTCCTTAACAAAATATCCAGCTTTCTATAATTTACCCTTAACCATACTTAACCTAAACATTAACAGTATATACATATTTATACAACATACAATACTGTAATTTGAAGCAAGGTGGAGGTGGGGAGGCAATATAAGATTACAAATACTTAAGTGCAGAGCTGAGATGGCTGACGAGTAAGGCTGAGTATTGTAGAAGACGGTAGGTAGTCACTGTGCCATAGGTTTCCAGGATAGGTGATCCTGTGGTCACTTCCCAGAGTGAACTGAACTCTCATCGAACTAGAGCTGATGAAGAAGACTTGAGGAGGTGACGCAACAACCAGGATATGGAGAAGGGAAACCCCGGAGTGGTAACTAAGAGTAGTCATACTCGGGTTTTGTCCCTAGATGGCGTTGCTCGTGGTGCTGGGTAGGTAGATCAGGACAATAGATGGCGTGGTTCATAGTGATGGGTAGGTAGATCATGACAATTGATGGTGTGGTTTGTAACAATATATATATATATATATATATATATATATATATATATATATATATATATATATATATATATATATATATATATATATATATAATATAATATAATATAATATAATATAATATATACATATATATATATATTTCATTAGCCCAATAAAGCACGCGGACTTCTACATACAATCAACACCTCAACCCGCCAGGATTCGAACCCACGGCCCACAAGCCTATGACTGTGACCGGGGAACGCTAACCGCTGGACCACCAGGATGCTAAAAGCAGTCCTAGACTTTGTTATATTTCACACAAAGCCTGTTCAACGAGCATATGGCGCCGTGAACCTCTAATGGGGACCACCCGCACCACTTAGGTGGTCAGAGTAACGTTTTACCAAATCCGGCTTCGAAACACGAGGATCCATATATATTTCATTAGCCCAATAAAGCACGCCATGCTGGCGCGCGAAATCAGCCTGCCTTGTTCCTTTCTCCAACTCTTGGATGATGGTATACTTTACCTCGTAGCTTAAGGAACGTCGTGTCTTCTTTGGTTTAGTGCCGCTGGGTCCAGGTAAGGAAAGGTTTTTCTCTGGGGGTGGTGGTCCGGCGGAAGCCATTTTACGGAACAATGGATGCGCGTTTACACGGAATGGCCTTGAGGGATGAAACTGCCGCGGCTAGGTCAAGCGTCGTCTCTCCTCCCTCCCTCCCTTCCCCGGGTGGACACGTCATAATACTTTAAGCCAATTACAGCTAGCGGCAGAGGGGGGTAGGGATGCATGGCCAATCACAGGTCTGATACGTCATATGACGTCAGTGATAACGCAACAAAGACAACGCACCAGGACACTCGCCCCTACTGTTAGATCGTCACCCCAACGTAAAAGTGGTCTTCCTTCCTCCCAACACTACGTCTTTAATCCAGCCCATGGACCAGGAGTTGATTTGCAATGTGAAAGCTGCATTCTCAAGAACAAAATTCCAGCTCCTGAACGACTACACCAACACCAGGGAAGAGTTGCGTGACCTGAGTGACACCACCACCGATAGCAAGAGCGACGAAGATGAGGAACAACGGTTAGAACAGCAAAAAATACTCTTCAAACAATTCTGGAGAGTATTTAACATCAAGAAAGCTGTGGACATCTTGGTGGAGTCATGGGATCAGCTGTCTATTGCTACAATTCGTCACGCATGGAGACATGTGTTGCATGGAATACCAGGTGAGAGGAGGAGTCAATCTGTGACTGGTGAGGTTCAGACTGTTGCAGTAGCAGTGGACCTTGCCAGAGAAGCTGCGCAGACTGTTACAGTTCCAGGCTTCTCCGAGACCACCAACGACGACATCCTGGAGGTGATCAGAAATCCTGAAGTGACTGCCGACGAGATGTTGGAAGAAGAACACGTCAGTGAAGAGGAGGAAGAAGGTGCGTCAGTCTCCGAAGAACACAGTTTAAGTCATAGTGATATTAAGTGTGCCATGGAGTTTGCAGAGAAAATTAAGTCCGTCCTTTCCCGCGACAATGACGATGACCGCTATGAAGTCTTCTATACCCGGCTGGTGCAGGCTATGGAGCCATACATCACGGTGTATCACGACAACATCAGCGCCAGCCGTCAGCAAAGCATAACAGATTTCTTCACCCGCAACCCACCACAGCCAGCCCAAGCCAGTGATAGTGACAGTGAAGTTGACTTTGAGGGATTTGTCAGGGAAGCCCTGACAACTGTAAGTGACAGTGATGATGATTCACCTAGTAATGGTGATTCACCTGAGGGCCAGTAATCTGCCCTCTGCCTCGGAACCAGCCTCCATCCCCGTATGCCGACCCATCTCTTCTACTACCGTAAGTGTTCCACCTAACTTTTAGTTTCTCTAAGGTAACCTTCATTTTTCCTATGTTAACCTAACCTAACCTAACCTAACCTCTTCTATATTACTTGTTTTTTCATACCATCATAAAGTTAAGATAAAATTTTTGCTACAACATAGTTGTGTGTCGTCAAAAAGTGGAGTTTGGGGATCGGCCTGGACTCCATTTCAATTAATCCCATATGTTATGTTATTCACTTTCCGCGTTTCTCACTTTCCGCGGGACCCTCTGGGTTACATTAACCGCGTAATGTGAGGACCAACTGTATATATAACTCTTCTCAACATTGTTTCCCTTTTCCCTTTCCCGTGTGATTTTATCAAGATTTATCTTATCCACGTTTTCATTGTGGATCTACATGAAATAAATATATATATATATATATATATATATACAACTCTTCTCAACAAATGCAAGGATGAATTATACTACTTGCCCTTTGCACACTGATACGGCAGGCCTCCCTACACACAATGGCAGGCCTCCCTACACACGACGTCAGGTCGGTCATTCCTATATCCTTTGGTTCTTCATTTCGTAACTCCAGTGTGTGGCGCTTTCCCTCACTTCCAATTGTTAAACCATATTTTTTACGGTTTGCAATAAAATGCAATATTACAGTATATTAGTATAGATTTTCCTCCATGTATTGATACTATGAGTTTATGAATAGTTACCAAGATACAGAGCCCGATGGACATAACATGATAATGATTGTATGTATATTATGTATGCTGTATGTATATTATGTATGTATATTATCTATGTGCTCCATTTATATACATTATTTATTCAGCCTAGCTAGCAGCGTGTGTTAATGTATTTACCATGTCCCACATGCTTAATTAATGTGCCTGGCGACATATGGAAGCTGCTAATGTATCACTTGCCACATGTCGCCTGAAAGGCAAGTTGACCCCCCAGACAGAGTAAGGAGCGCCACCTCGCTTGTGTATCTCTGTTTATCCAGTAAATAGAACCTACGAAAACTCAACAGGTATTTGTGTTCGCTCCTGTAGATAGAACTTGATACCCAGAACATATACAATGATAGTGAAGCCTGGAAGGGTTCATATCATAACTTGTGTGTTCGTGCGTATGTTGCCCCGTGAGAGTTACCGAGAGTTACCACTGAGTGAAAGTTACCACCGAGAGTTACCATGGGCCTCCATGTGCCCAGGTGGGATGGTCAAAGTATTACACTATACAGTAAGTGTGTCAAATGAGGAGTGACTGATCCACGTGTAATTTAAGGTTTTTGAAATGTGTAGTTAGATTAAACACGATTTTTCATATAGTTACGCGAATGATGGGAAATAAAAGATATAGATAGGGTTTGGTGGAAGCGCTGTAAACGTTGTGTGGATTCACTGAGTGGTTTGGAAGTGTTTATTTCCATTCATACTTTCGTAACTACAACCTATGGTCATTTTTCTTCGTGTTCATATATAAAGAAGATAATGCAGAGTATAAAATGCCATATACAATATTTATACATAATAACTATACAACTGTACTATGACTGTGTGTGTGTTGCCTAGTGATAGTTAGAGTGGGCCCCCGTCCAGAAAGGACACTGTACTAACCTCCAGCACCGA
Source organism: Homarus gammarus (assembly GCA_958450375.1). Lineage (NCBI taxonomy): Eukaryota > Metazoa > Arthropoda > Malacostraca > Decapoda > Nephropidae > Homarus > Homarus gammarus. Next base: position 93,264 of record CAUDMG010002090.1, on the reverse strand, counting down.
CCCAGGTGGGCTAGAGAATATGGCTTCCGAGTGTACATGTTAATCCGGGTTGGGTATTTAAACAGCATTCAAAGGCAGGAAAAGGTGAGCATTCTGGAACGTCACCCGGGGCACAAAGGTCAACTGTTCTGGAACCGGTGAACTGTTCTGGAACGTCGCCTGGGGCGTAAGGGTTAATATGTGTCCAAACAGCCAACCTATAATTATGACCAATAGCAAACCTATCCACCATTCATGTGCGTCATTACATGACCATTACCCATTCATCCATAAATAGTGATACTACTGCTATGATGGTGCTGTGTGGAGTCTCTGGTTACCACTAGGGGTTAGGAACACATTTCCTCAACTGTACTATGTGCTTCAATTTTTCACCAACAGACATATTATAGTGCAATAATAATGTATACTTTAAGAAACATCCTTCTACTTTTTGAGATTCTGGTGAAAAATCCATTCTATAGTGAACTATTACAGGACAGTACCTCATTATTGTACAAATGGTAAAATAAGTATGAACCACCCCAAAGTTGGTAGAATAGAAAATGAGCTATAACAACCAACTGATGCTGGTAACCACAGGTATACGTTTTACAGTTTTTGCACAATATTTCATTATTGACTACAAACTTGACAAATGTTGCAGAAGACTTCACTTAGAATCCACTATAGTTGTTTGATTTTCATCAGTTTATTAATAATATATTTCTCTTTCCAGGTACAACTCAGTTGAAGCAGTTCTCTGTGTGTCATCATGGGGTGGAGCTACTTACAAGGAGTGTCCGATTTGTTCAAGAAACTTCTCCTTCTGAGCAACAAATGAAATGCTGGTTGTCAAAGGTATGGGCAGTTGTGGAGCATCTTGATCTTCAAAGTGTTATGAATTTGACCCTCATACCAACTAGCAACAAAGTAAATGCACCAACCCTAATCACTCTGTCAACTGCTATCATTGTGCAAAACGACTATTCTCCAATATCTCAAGCAGCTAAAGAGGCTCTTCTTTTATTGAAAGTGCAAGTTATCTCGAAGCCTCCAGATTATGTTCGACATCACCAGTTACACAACTATTTAAATAGTTCAGATGCTCGTGGTGTCACCCAGGCATTACTGAAGGTGTTAGAAGTATATGAAACCTGTCTTCTAGCATGTCACTTCAATATGTGGAGGAAGGATGAAGACGTTCAAGCTCTCCTCAGTGTTATTGAAATGCATAATCTTCCATCACAGATAAAGAACCTCTTGAAGAAAATCACCATTTTCAAAGCCAATGGAAGAAACAATATTGTAGTTGATGTAAGCATTGACAATTGTGATAAAATATCTCCAGAAGTTAATGACTTTCCTGTCAACTATCCTGAGAGACTGATAATACCATCCTCCTGGACAGAACGACAGCTTGCAAAAAATTTAGGTGCCACACAGCTGTCAAAAGAAAATTTATGTCTTCTCACCCTGCAAAATACATACTCTGATTCTGATATATCACATCTCGTGTTATACATTTTGGAAGATAGAGTCCTACAGAACAGTTCAATAATTCAGCAACAACTGAGGTTTGTGCGATTTGTTCCAGATAAAACTGGAAGACTGTTTCTACCCAGCCAGCTGTATGACCCTGAGGATATTGATAATGAAGCATTGATTGCAGAAAACCTTCACCCCAAGACATGCTTTCAGAAATATTATCAATTATTACGGGTTCTTGGAATGAAGAAAGTGCAGAATATGCCCAGAGATGAATTCATTCAGATCATAAAAAGTCTTCATGGCAAATCATTACCAGAAAGTGAAAAGGCAAAAAAAGCAGTAAGTTTACTTAGAGCTATGAATCGTCGTTCAGATTGTTCACAGATTTGCCAAGCAGTCAAAAGTACTAATTTTGTTTTTGGTGAAATATCCAAACCAGTTGTATATCCAGACAGTCTAATTTGGGCAACTTCTTTTAAATTGTACAAACCTGAAAATGTCAAAAGTTACAATCACTTTAAAAATGTTCTAGGCTCGGTGGTACCCCTAGTGCAGTGTTCAGATATTCAGTGTGTTGCAAACAACTTTGGTTGGAATCAAAAGCCCGACATTGACAAAATTATAAAACATCTACAGAACATAATGATGGCATATGAGAATTCAGATTTATGCTGTTTTGAACAAGTAAAGGAAACGTACAAACAACTTTCAACATTCAGTGACACATCACATGCTTACCATTTAAATTTACTTTCAGCATTACCATGCATTTTCACTGAGCATGGTTTCAGAGCACCAAATCAAGTATATATCTCATGTGGAATTGAAGACTTACAATTATTGCCATACATGTATCCTCTGCCTTTTGAATTACGTGAATGTGTTGATCTCTTCCGCACTATAGGATGTTTTGAAAATCAGTCAAAAGAATTGTATTTAACACTTCTCCAACAAATCCACGACCACCACCATTCAAAAGGTATTGTAGACGTTGATCGTGACAGGAACATAGTTGTACAAGTACTTCATAAACTAGAGAAATTCTGTGGGGACATTCCTCCATCTCGGATGTTGTTGCCGGTGGAAACTAACGATAATACATTAGAACTAGTTGAAATGCAGCATTGTTCTTATTCAGACCAGTCCTGTGATTGGATTGATAGTGAAGAACTTGGAGTGAGAGTAGTTCACAGCAGTGTAGGAACTAAATTAGCAAAAGCTCTTGGTGTAGAACCTCTAAACAAGCATCTACTTGCAGGACAAGAAGCATTTATGGAATGGGGACAAAGTGAACCACTTACCACCCGTCTTCACAATCTGCTCAGGCAGTATCGTGATGGTGTAGCAGTCCTCAAGGAGTTGGTGCAAAATGCAGATGATGCTGGAGCTACCACAGTTTGTTTTCTTTATGATGAACGTCAAAATGAAGATGCACGCACAAGACTCGCCAGCAACAAATTTCAAGAATGTCAGGGACCAGCATTGTGGGCTTATAATAATGCCAAATTCACAGAAGATGACTTATCAAATCTTAAGAAATTAGGTGGAGGAACTAAAGAACATTTGTCCACCAAAATTGGGAAGTTTGGCTTAGGATTTTGCTCAGTTTATAACCTGACTGATACACCAAGTCTTGTTAGTGGGTCTAATTATGTTATATTTGATCCACATCAAACATATTTAGAAGATGGCAATAACCAAAAACATGGGCTGCGGTTTGATTTTTCTGGAGAAAAGAACTCTCTAATGCTGCAAAAGCTTCATGGTCAATTTAAGCCATTTAATGAAGTTTTTGGCTGTAATATCAAACAAACGAGGAACTTTAATGGCACACTATTTCGTTTCCCTTTGCGAACTCTAGCACAAGCAGGCTCTAGTGAGATTAGCAGTGTGAGTTATCAGCACAAAGAGATGAAAGAACTGCTTCAAATGTTTAGCAAGATAATTGGTGAACTACTACTTTTTACACAAAATATCAAAGACATTGAAGTCTACCACTTAGGAAAGACATTATCACCAGCAAAGAAAATATTGCTGTATAGAAGCTCAAGGACAACAAGAACACTATCAGCTGTAGCTGCTAAGTCTGTTTGCAGCATCACAACAAACAAAACTCAAATGGAGAGTGTTTCTCTCCTGTTTAACAATAATTTTAAATGGAGTGGGCATTCTTTTGAAGAAAATACTTTTTCAGAAATAAAAGTTGAATATTCACATGAAGGTAGCCAACTGTGCAGCATTGATCAGGGTATGTGGACTATAAATTGGCTAACATCTTGGCATTGTGGTAAAGGTCCATTGTGTAAATTTGCTGAAAGACTCGGGGGGCAAAGCCCTTCCTCTGGGTGCTGTGGCAGTTCCTGTAAAAATAGAAACTGATGGATGGCAACCCATAAAGCTCTCAGAACTTCCTCAAGGATTTTATAAAAAGAGCCACATGCACTGTTTTCTCCCACTACCAGTCAAAACAACTCTTCCTGTTCAGTTAAATGGTTTCTTTGAAGTAACTTCAGACCGTACAAGTCTTGAAACACAAACAGAGGATGATCGGTTGACAACACAAGACTGGAACAAAATATTGATGACTGATGCCATAAATGCTGCCTATCACAACCTTATACTGACTTTGCAGTTGGAAGGTCTAAGTTGGAATTGTCCATACTATACCCTTTGGCCTGTTAAGCATGACACTAATGACTACCTCATATCTAATCTTAGAAGTTATTTCTACAGCACCATTGTCAATGAGGATGTGAAAGTCTTCCGCAGCAGAAATGGATGGCATCCTTTGAAAGTCTGTAAATTTTTTGAAGAATCATTCTACAAAGTTACAGATATTGGCAAAATTGCATTTGAATATATGGAAGAATTAATGAGGCTCTGGGACAACTTAACTATGATAGAGTTACCGGAGCATGTTTTGTCTGGATTTCAGGATAACAGTGTTTTTTCACATTGCATCACTGAGAATGACTTTTTGGGCAATTACTTCATCCCAAATATTGCAGGAGAGTATGTAACTCCACCAAAGAGAGATAAGCTGACTTTACATATCATTAATAATAATAATAATCATCATGATTGCCTCGCCAAACTAAAAAGAATTCCTTGCATTCCTACAACCCCAAATGGAACCTTGAAAATCCCCAAGGATCTAATTGACCTCAAGGATAGAATTGCATTGCTTTTCAGTGTGAGTGATTAAAGGTTCCCAGAGGACTTATTTTTTAACACTCCCCATGTACGTTCTGTTCTTTGTCAGCTGGGAATGATGAATACATGTACAGGTATTCCTGTAGAGATGGTTCGCAACAGGGCAGAAACAGTTGAAGCACTACCATGCCATAATTGTGCTGTTGAAAGATCTATAAAAATCTTCCACTATATAGAAACACGGCATGATGAGGAACAAAATGAAATTGCACGTAGAATTCAAAGTGTCTCATTTCTACCAGTTATGCCTAAGCCACAAGATTGGCCTGTTACATGGAAAGGTGATATGATACAAAATAAAACATCTCTTATATGTGATAAACATGCCCAAAAAAATTTTCAGAATCAGTTGAAATCTGTATTGTTTAATAAGCCAGTTTCCCTGTGCTTACCAAAGTTTAAGGTGCTTGTAGGTAGTTCTCATTTATTACTATTCCTGGTTGACAGAGATGCTCATTTATCAAAAGAAATCCTAAAGAAGCTGGGTGTTATTGTTCATGAAAATATGCTGCCCTTACAAGAAGTCTGTTATCAGATTAAAACTTTTATTGCTGAATCACCAGTAGTTCATAATATCAATACAATGTGTGTTGAAATATATGATTATTTTGAAAGAAAAATTCCATTTCTGAAATCAGGTAATGAACTAATAGACCTGCAAAATGAGAAGATCCTCAAGACAAAATGTGGCTTTATGGAACCAAAGTATTTTGCAGATTCTGACTCGAGTGATTGTGCACCTGACTTGTTTTCAGTGCGAGCAGAAGGGCTTGAATCATACCCAAATCTAATGAAAGCCCTTGGCATTAAATCTGTCTTTCATAGAGACTCTGTTTTACAAGTTGTTCTTCAAAAGAAAGAAATATATAAATCAAGACAGTTAAGTAAGCCAGAGGTATTACAGATGTCAAAGCTTCTTAAATTATTATTTGATATAACAGAAAAAGATAACGGTGAATATAAGCTGCCCTTACAGGATCTCCATCTCCCAGACACGGATGGTTTTCTTCATCCCATAGACAAATTGTGTACTGAAGATGGGATTGATCTCAGCTCTGGTAATCATCTGTGTTTGCACAGAGATGTGTATCTCTCACAGGCAATGACTGATTGGTTAGGCATTAAATCAAAAACCAAGAAACGCCTTGAGAACTGTTCAAATAGATTACATTTTGGTCAGAAAGAACCGGTAACTACTCGGTTAACAAATATTCTTAAGGATTATCCATGTGATACTGGGATAATGAAAGAACTGCTGCAGAATGCAGATGATGCTGGAGCAACAGAAGTTGCTTTTATCAAAGATTTTAGACATCTCCCAGATAAAAAACTTTTTGATAAGAAATGGGCACCATTACAGGGGCCTGCCTTATGTGTGTACAATAATAAAGGTTTCACAGAAAAAGATTTACAGGGTATTCAAGACTTGGGAAAGAGTTTTAGAATTGAAGATCCAGCAAGTACAGGACAATATGGTATCGGTTTTAATGCTGTGTATCATTTAACCGATGCCCCATCATTCCTAACAAAAGGACCTGATGTTCCACAAGGAGAGACACTATGTATGTTTGACCCACATTGTAAGTATGATCCATTTGCTACTCCTGATAAACCTGGTGTTCAATTTACGAACTTACATAACTTGCGTATGGATCACCCAGATTCTTTTATGGGATATTTAGAAGATATAATTTTGCAAAATGAAGGCACAGTTTTCAGACTCCCACTGCGAACTTCAAAAGAATCGGAGATTTCGAAGAAAATCATGCCAAAGTGGCAACTTGATATTAAACTGAAAGAATTTGAGGCAGAAATGGCTAAATGTTTATTATTTCTAAGAAATGTTCGAAAGATTTCCATCATGACCATTACTGAAAAAGGAGAATGCATTCCTGGATACTCGGTTCAATCAATCATCCAAGAAGAAAATGAGCTTGTAAAATTGAAAAGTGAAATGAAAGGAAACAAATGCAGCAATGAGATGTTTATTTTACCTAATACTTTTGATATGGTTAGAGCTTCATATAACATGTTCATAGAAGACACATCTGGGGTACAGTACTGGTGGTACATTGTCCAACAGCTTGGTACAGAAAACCCAGACAGTGTTACAGAGATAGTAATAGATGCCTTCACTGATCGGTATCTCAACCTGCTTCCTCATGCTGGAGCTGCTGTTCTTTTGGAAACCAATAAAGAACTTAGTGATGATATGTTTACAACATCGTGTTATCTCCCACTGCCAGTAGAATCTGGATTACCATTTAGTGTTAATGGGCATTTTACTCTTGGTTCTTCACGGCGGGACTTGTGGATTGGATTGAAGGATATTAAAGCAGAATGGAATAGATGGCTCATAAAAGAGGTACTTGCTCCTGCTGCTGTTCATGCAGTTGACCACTATAGGAAATTAATTTTCCCAGACAATATTAGAAATATGCTACAGAAAAAATTTGGGGAGAAAATAAAAAAGTATGAAAATACTTTACCTGTTGGCAACAAAGCAAAAGCTCCTCAATGGAAGAATTTTGTAAAATGGTTTTATGAATACATTATAAATCAGCAATTAGAAATGTTTGATGTATTCACTGCAAAAGGTGATCACCCTTCACATGATGTTCAAGCAAGTTATGATATATCACATCAACATGAGCAACAAAGAAAAGGAGAGTTACAATGGCATGCATTTAACAAGGCTGGAAATAATTTTCCGATTTATTTTATTGCTGATCATATTGATGACAGTCTCTTAAATACTCTTAAGAGACTTGGTATGAAAATATGTAGAAAATTTTGGCGTGAAATTCTCCGTGAAATAGAAATTCCATATGACAAACTCACGCCAGAGTCTGTTCTTAAATTTCTTCTTTCCTGGAACAAAAATTATCCTGACAGATGTTATCTGATGATTGAGAAAGATATCACGAAGTCTCCCTTTTTGACTACAAAAAATGTGTGCAAAGTCTTTGAACATCTTTCCCACCTAAAAGAAATGTATAATGAGTTGGATGGGCTTCCATTGCTGCTCACCAATGACATGGTTCTTCGATGTTTTGATTCCAGTGAACCAGTATTCATGTCGAAATACTGCAATCTAATACCAGCATTAGGAAATGAATTTTTAAACCTCCAAATGGTGAAACACACTGAAATTTTTTTTCAAAACATTTCAGAAAACTTTGAGAATCAGAATGTGCTGAAAGAGTTTACTTTAAATGATTTATGTGAAAGACTACATACTGTATTGGATGAATCTTATCATAATTGTACAGATTTGAAACCATTAGAAGATGCCAAAATATTTGATATAGAAAATTGGTTAACAAATTTGTGGAGTTTTGTTACAGAGTACATTAAAGGCAAATTTACGAACAGTGAAAGTAGTACCGGAAGGTCACAAGTAAACTGGAAAGCAAGCAGAGAACATATCTTGATTACTCTTGGAGAATGGGCACTGTATCCCTTAAACAAATGTGACAAGAAGTACCTTATTGCAGTTTAGAATGCTTGGAGGATTATAGATCTTCGTAAAGACCCTGCTATGGAGACATCAGTTTTCTCCAAATTACCAGTTCCTCATCCATACTGGAAAAAACTCATTCCTGTAGAGTTGAAGCTAACAGCAACCTTAAAAGATCCTTCTGCAATGTTAGAAGCAATTTACTTTCATAGAAAGATAATTGCAGAGTTTGGAAATTGGATTTTTAGGCAAAAATTTCCAGAGAGATGTGCCAAAATGCTAGAATACTTTGGCTGTCATTGTAAAGGAAACTCATTATCTATTGTTAAACTCCGTTCTCTAAGTATTTTTGAAGATGTGTCAGGAACGATATGTAATTTGGAAGATAAGAAGTTGATTATGCCAGTTAAAACAAAACTTGGACTTGATGGTTTAGCAAAACTTGCTTGTGAGCATAACACAATTATTTTGAAGGAAGCAACATCATCCCATATAACAGATATCTATAGATACATAGACTCAGGATGTATTATGGACGATCTGGTAATTTATGCGAAGTTTATTTTGCCCAATTTCAAGTCTTTACCACAACAACAACAAACTAAATTTCTGAAAAGTTTGCGAGATGAACTGAGCCAATTACAGTACAAGAAAGAATGTGATTGGAGCAGAGAGCAAATTGATGTTGTTTGTGAACTTAAGAGAACTCCATTTATAATTTTCTTTGGAAACCTGAAAACTGCAGATAATTTTTATGATCCCTACAACTCAGTTTTCAAAGTATTGGAGTTAAACAACTTACCACAGGAATGGACTAAGACTATATGGCAGTATTTTCTCAAATTGGCTGGTATGATTCTTAAATTGACTGATGCTATGTATATAAGGTATGCTTCTGGACTTTCATCTAATGATCCTAAAGTTAAACCCAAGTCCAAAGTTCTAACTGAATACTTTTTTGAGCACTACAAAACACTGAAAAATACAGTTTCTGTGATTAAGAATATTGAATTTCTAGTACCAGCAAGAGATGAAAAATTGGAAAGAATTTTACCTCATTTTAAGACAAGATCTGGATTGGTATCTTTTGTTGATAGTGTGCCTTCAAAATTTGCAAACATTCTGTGGACAACCACAAGCCTCTTGCCACATTATGCAACACCACAGAAGAACCAAATTAAAGAGGCTCTAAACATGTTGGATACTCCTCCAGAAGAAAAGGTTGTTGAACACATTTTTAAACTGTGCAAGTTCTTTGTGAAAGAAAACACAAATGAAGATGTCATTGATGTGATGAAAAGTATTTACCAGTATTTGCAGCATTGCAATGCAAGTGTCTATGATAGAATAGTTGAGAACAGCATCCCTGTAGTACATATACCCCATTATTCAGTGTTTGTTTCTGCTAATTTTGTTATGGAAAATTTACAATATGAGATTATTCCATATATATTTAAAGCACCAATCATATATGGGAAATATTTTGATATGTTTAAAAAAATAGGGACCCTTAAAAGTGCCACTTGTGACACATATGCACAAGTCTTGAAGATGATACATGAAAAGAGCCAAAATGAAAAATTGCATCCTGAGGAATCTAAGTCTATGAAATTGGCTTTTGCAGGGTTAGTGGAGAAGGTTTTCATGTTAGACAAACTTACAGTTTCTGAATTATACCTTCCTACTGGAGAGGAAACATTAGCACTGTCCTCTAATATGTATGTGGTAGATAATGAGGAGCATTTAAAAGCTACTGAAGGAAAATTAAATGAACCAACATTTGCTGGAATTGAATTTTTAAAACTACAAATCTTTGAAAATGATACTGACTTTATAAAGAAATTACCAGAGAATTTGCAGCCAAAACTTTTGTCATCTATTATTCAGGAAGATCTTGATACTAATAAAATGGAAGAAATATCATCAACAAAGTTTGTTCAACTTAAAGCTGTACTTGATTGTCAAACTTTAAAATCAGCAATATTTAGAATTGTAAACCATTTTAACTCTCCAGGAACTTGTCTAAATGAAGAAGAGAAGCGAAGACTAACGTCTAGCCTTGATATGATGGATGTAAAACAACTGAAGGAAATTAACACAATTATGGTACTTAATGGAAATGAAGTAGGACAGAGAAAAAGACATTAATTTACAAAGAATGTATGTACAGGGGAAACAAAACAAACAACTCTCTATATTTCTGAGAACATCGAGAGAAATTTGCTCATATATAGTCTATCTAACACCCTCAGAAAAGTGCTCAAGTTAAATAGTGAATCAGTTAGCTGCCTAAGAATTTTATTGCAATCATATGACAAACCACATGAAATGGGAGCATTGCTGAATGAAATGGATATAACAATGTACGAAGGTCAGAGTGATGAACACATTATTTTTCAGGCAGAAGTGGGTACTTATCTGAAAGATTGTTTCTTGTGCTTGTTGGATAATGAATTTTACAATTTTCATGAAGGAGAAATTGTTTGCATGAAGAAATATATTCTTGGAGGGGTGGAAGATTGTGAAGAAGACATTTTCATCATTGTTGAAGTGAAACTGGTTAAAAGTCATGATAATTTGTTCCTGGACGAATATGAGGTGAATACAGGATGTGAAGTACAATGTCTTTTGATTGTTAAAGCCCATCAATTATACAAGTTTGTAAGAAAGAACTTAAATGATATAATGCTCTCAGATGAGGTAGCTGATACATCTGATGATAATCTTACTGAACAAGAAATAAGGAAGATAAGAAAACAGATGAAGGAAATATGGAAAGTGGAAGATGAAAAAGAAAGACATCATTTGTTGCGGCGTTTGATACTAAAATGGCATCCTGACAAGAACCTACACAGGACTGAGCTCAGTACCAGAGTGATGCAATACATACAGCAACTGCTAAGACGACTAGAGCGAGGCGAGACAATTTCAGATGATGAAGATGACCCCCAGTGATTCCGCTCAAACTTCAAGAGCTGTCCCCAGTGAGTTTTATGACAATCTATTCCGAGCACCACCAAGACAATATGCAAGTTCCCACACATTCTCGGGTTATTCAAGACAAGAAACAAAGGTGCCCGATTACCCAGAAGCCCAGAAATGGCGTAAACAGGCTGAGCATGATGTTGGTGAAGCACGTAGACGAACTGGAGGATCTGCATGCTGGATGATGTACATGTGCCACCAGGTAAATTTGCATTTTTCTTACTTATTTTAGTACTGTATTAGTGAAAAAAAAGAATGAATGTAGGCAAATGAGAGGTTCTCATACATTTGTCTCGGGTTGTATTTGCAGCATGTTATATTGATGATCATTAAGTGACATTCGTCATTTAATAACATCAACTGTAGTCCCCTCCCTGTAGATCAGACTGCTGCAATCTACTGTATTGCAACATGCTACAATTACTTTTCAGACAATCATTTAATACCAATTAATTAATTTCCTTAAGAAAATTTTATTTAATATATGTACAGTACTTGCAGGCGAGATTGATTGTCTTGCATCACCTTTTGTTTATAAATGATAACCTAGAAACTTAAAGTGGAGTGATTAGCTGATAATAAGATGAAAATGGCTAGCTGCTCATGTATTTTGATTGCATAATTCATAATATTTATGTAGCTATGTATGATTGTCCCCCCCCCCTTTTATTTATAGGACCCTGCTGTTTACATAGCAAAAGTTGTAGAAAAGTATTTATAATAATATTTTGGTAAAAATCAGTATCTGGCACCTTTCTAAGCTAGCTAGCAGCAGGACAAGAGTCTTGAGCTACAGTTACCCCTGTAAGAAGCGAGAGTAAGGTTCAATATGGTGGCGCAAACCTGCATCTCAAAATGGGTTTTTCTAACCTTCAAATCCCTAAGGCTCTGCCATTTATGGGCCGATTCCAATACTGTAAAACAAAAACTAAATACTGTAGTAGAATAACATTTTGTGAATGGTTGAACATATAGATTTTCTTTATTTGGCTTGGATTATTATTTGCTGATTAATCTTTAAATATTTGGAGGAAAAAAAATTCATGCACCCAAAACGAAAGCGATAATCAGAAATATACATCGTCATGTTCAAGAGGAGTAAATTACCTATAGTCCACATTAATTTCAACATAATCTAGCGAGAAGTTATGGAGAAGTAGGATTTTGAATATTTATAAGAATACCTGTATAAGGAAAAAAATCAGGTATCAAGGATTAGGGAAACCAGATTCAGGGTATAGCAACAATGTATCTGGTATCCTTAATGGCTGACAGGAATTTGATATTGATTGATCAGGTATTAACGAATTTTGTGCTTCAGCTGGACACTCCCCTTAACATCTCTAGCAAAGCCTGACAATCTTCATCCGTCTTGAAATGTGTAAATGACAGCTCCTTGTCAGTTGAACCAAAGTTGACGCATAAGATAAATCTGAGACTGATGTCTATTTCAAGAGTTAGGAAGGCTCACACAAACTGGGTCAAAACCCTACTAAGCTCTCTATATTTCAAAAGCTTTCCATTTTTCCAACCACACTTAGCTGTCTGGATTTACTTTAGGCAATTATCTGCCACTTTTTAATACAGTGGTCCCTCGGTTAACGAGCGCCTCGGTTAACGAGATTTCGGTTAACGAGTTACCTTCCATAAGATTCTTAACTTCGGTTAACGAGTTTCTTAAGAGCCGACCTCCACATGTTTTAGCTTGCATTTGGCGGTCCCCCAGCTGTAATATTAGTCTGCCAATACAGTAATCGGTTCTAGGGCTTAAATTCCTTACCCTTTTAGTAAATATCAAGAAGTTTATACTATTCAATCATTTTAAAAGTTTAATATTAAATTTTTTAGTCATTTTAACAATTATTGAACATAATTGAAGGTAGGGTCTCTAGTTTGTGGCACGCCATCCAGTCTGCCAACACAGCATACAGGCGTCAGTCTTTGTGTCTTTTCAGTGGAGGTAACATCTTGCTTGAGACTCTCTTCAACTAAACGATTTTTTTCTGTGTTTGCAAGCAAATTATTGGTCATTTTGAAATTTATTTTACATATTGACAATATAATGCAGTGCACTGTTGATTTAAAAAAAATAATCTTGAATTACACCAAGATAACTAAAATTTTATGGGTGAAATGGCGCCATGGGGTGACTTCTCTTCCACCCCAATGCCTTCTCTTCTCCCTTCTCCTCCACCCCCATTCTAATTCCCATCATCATCATCAAGGAGCCTTCTACATACACACCTCAAAGTAAGTGTACTTTTCTACCTTTTTTGTTGAATTTAGGCAATTTTCGGTGAGCTGGAACCAATTACCCAAAAACCCATTGAAACAATGGTTTCGGTTAACGAGCAACCTTCTAGAACGGATTGTGCTCGTTAACCGAGGGACCACTGTACATAAATTCTGATGATAAGGTTAACTATACAGTATACCTGTACTGTGTTGATTGTTTTATGACAGAGTATTGATGATTGCCACAAGTTCAGTTATTCATATGTCATGAATATTAAGGTGAATATTATGTGAGTTCACTGTTTGCCATCAATACTTTGTTGAAGTGTGAGTGTTAATATTTTGCATGTTACTCAAGGGAGGGAGTGCTGTATAATTGTATTATAGGTAGTAAGCAGCTACCAAACAGGGAGGTACTACCGCCTGGGAAGATATTGGAATTATAATGTGTTGTATAATGGTAGACTCTGCTGCTATATGGCATTGTGAAAATTGTGACCAAGTCCCAGGTTGCTGATCTGCCTTTCTGCCTCATTTACACATAATTGCAGTCTCAATTGTCTCTCTTACTACAGTGGTCCCTCGGTTAACGAACACAATTCGTTCCACAGAGTCGTTCGTTAACTGAAAATTTTGTAAACCGAATTCATTGTTTCAATGGGATATTGGGTAATTGGTTCCAGCTCACAGAAAAGTACATACAAAGTAAAAAAAAAAAAATGCAGTGAAGTACACTTACTTTGAGGTGTGTATGTAGAAGGTTCCTGGTTGATGATGATGATGGGAATTAGAAGTGGGGGTGGAGGACAAGGGAGAAGAGAAGGAAGTGGGGATGGAGGATAAATCACCGGTAAATTTGCAGTGTCACACCGTTCACTTTTAGCAAGTAAAAAATATATTTTACTAGTGTATTTGTGTGTGTTTAGACTGAATATGACCTTCAAAAATGACCTTCATTTTTGGCAGAAATTTGCCGGGTTTTTTAGCGATTTTTTTTTTCGTTTGACGTTTTCCGAAAAAAAGTGGCTAAGCGACTAAAAACTACACAAAAAAACACTAGAAAAACAAAAAACTAACCTAACCAAACATAACTTAACTGACTCCCACCATATGATGGAATCACCTATTTTTTACCTTATTGGCCTGGTTCTTGTTCGTCGTTGCATTCTGGTATTCTTACACAACGCCACATATGTTGGTCTTTGTGATATTTACATTCAGTCTTGCTCTCAGTACACTTTGCTGAGGTTGGAAGAAAACCATGCAATCGAAAAAATGCTGTAGTTTCTACTTTTTTTTTTCCAAAAACTCGCTATCAGCTCCATATACTTTAAGTGACATCCAGCGCAGACTTCCATGGTCGGAACTGAACTTGAATTTTAAAATATGAGAGACCCAAAATTAAACTCTATTTTGATTGAGCCAAATATACTCTGAATTAAACCCAAAATCATTTTAATTGGTTCCAAAGGCAAAAACGCTTTTGATTGGCCGCGTGACGTGTACGGGAACGCATGCACATGATGATTTATGAAGGAGACGCGAGAGACACGCAGTGTTGGGTGAGAGGCAGACGATAATGGCGGGAGGTTAATGGAAGAAAATAGAAAAATTTTTGGAAAAGCTATCTCCGTTATTATACATTTCCGCCGGTAATGTAATAGATGAAAATTATTTTATAATTAGACGTCTTATTCGAATATGATAATAGATTAGTGGTAGGAATGAACGGTGTGTAAATGCAATAATACCAAATCACCTTTCAGGGGACCCATGCTTGATGCAGTAATTTCACCAATAAAATTTTAAGTTCACTAGGTGTAATTCAAGATTATTTTATTTAAATCAACACTACACTGTGCTATATGTTACCAATATGTTAACTAAATTTCAGAATGACCAAAAATTTTAATGTAAAAATGCAAAAATATTCAAGACACCAACAAAATTGATGTTCACTCCACTGTCAACAAAGACAAATTGACGCCTGGTGGGTGAGGCAAGCGGCTGATGGGCGCACAAAAAACTAGTTCCCTGTAATGCATATATTACACTGGTCAACAGCCAAAATGGTTCACATATGAGATCATGCTCACACAACTAATTCCATATTGCTGAATTCAAATCTGATATTTGTTTTGTTCTATCAAACCAGGTTTTATAAAAAAATCAATAGGTACAAATATTTAATATTCCATCACGTGTCATGCAAAAGATGAGATTATCTCATGTGACTGTGCTTTCATGACTAATTTCATATTAATGAATATTAATTGGATGTTTCATTCTACCATCAGACCTACTTTCTTAAAGAATAAAAAAAATAGTAAATATAGTAACATTATCGCGTCATGCAAGATACAATTTTAAACCTATCACAGATAAGCTCATAAAAAATTGAACCAAAAAACATAGGTTCAAATCCTTAATAATGACAAAATATGAAGTTCTAAAAGTGCTTCTGAACTTTACTCTTTCTCTTGTACAGCTTGCTCTCTTCTCATTGCAGTGTCCAGCAATAGTCGCCCATCATGTTAGGACTGAATTATCCCTGATATCTGCTCTCCATTATGGCGATATCTTGATGAAATCTTTCGCCGTGTTCATCACTAACTTCCCCAAGGTTACCTGGGAAAAATTCAATATGAGAGTGGAAAAAATGCAATTTCAAGGACATCCTTGCTCCCAATGCATGATAATTCTGAAGCATGGTTGTTACGATTTCTTTGTAGTTGTCAGCACGATAGTTTCCAAGAAAATTCTTTGACACATTGACAAATGATTCCCATGCTTTTTTCTCCAGTGGGTTCAATGTTTTGGTGAATTCGCTATCATTAACTAGTATACGAATTTGTGGTCCATTCAATACACCTGCTTTCAACTTGGCTTCGGAAACCACACCACCTAGTTTCTGAGATAAGTATAGAGTCCCAGCACCGAATTGATTCATAGCTTTGATGAAATTTTTAGCCAAACCGAGCTTTAGATGCAGTGGAGGCAAAAATATCTTTTCTGGATCTACAAGCGGATTGTGAGCACAGTTAAACCTTCCAGGCGCATCTCTTGGTCTTGTCGGCCAATCCTTTCTCACATAGTGCTCTGCATCAGCTCTGCTGTTCCACAAGCACAAAAAGCACATGTGCTTTGTGTAGCCACTCTGAAGGCCCAGTAGTAAACTGATGACTTTGAGATCGCCACATATCTTCCACTGGTGTTTCTCATACTCTATAGCGGCCAACAGAATTTTCATTGTTTCATAGCTCTCAGTCATTTTTGTTGCATGTGCTATTGGGACAGATGGAAGCCGATTGCCATTGTGTAAAAGAACAGCTTTCAGAGAGTCTTTTCCTGAGTCTATAAACAGCCTCCAGTCCTCTGTCTTGTATGTTTCAGACTTGCAGAGTTGTTGCATGAGAGCTACTGCGTCCTCGCAATAACAAAGGTTGTTTGCCATCTTGAAAAATGCAGACAGCTGTCTATGTCGGTAACGCGCTGTAGTGATATGCACTCAATCTTCTAGCAGGTTACGCTGCTTTAGTCTGGATCCCAAAACTTCAGCCTTTTCTTTTGACAAGTTTAGGTCCCTGATGAGATCATGAAGCGCTTCTTGAGTAAATAGTTTAGGCCTGGTATTTTCAGAGTCATCCTGGTAGTCGTTTTCCATTGAGGTAGAGGTAGAATCGGAATCACTCAATTCTTGTTCAGTCGGTGGATTTGGGACTGGAAGTTCAGCACTGTGCGGTACTGGTCGGATTGCAGAAGCAATATTGGGGTACTGTACCTTGCCTCGTGTCTTGATTTTTATTCCCTTAATATTTGTGAGACAGAAGTAGCAGTCACTACTGTGGTCTTTAGGTTCACACCATATCATTGGTACAGCAAACGGCATTCCTGAACTTCGTTTACCACACATCCACTCGCTCAGGTGGTTAACACAAGACTTACAGGCTACATGAGGTGCCCATTTCTTGTCTTGGTCACCCAAATGACATTTGAAGTAACTTTTGTAGTTCAGTCGAACAGCTTTTGTGATTGGTATCTTGAGGCTACCAGGAGTGAAGGCACCACATATATAGCCAAAACTGTCAGCACCGTTCACACACTTGCAACGTTCCATGTTTTGTTAATTTCAGAGTAATTACAAATCATGCAGGTGTAGATATGCAATATCATGAATCAGCAAATTGAAACAAACAAAAAAGCACAAATCAGGACAAAATAATTGCATAAGTGGAGCCAATGGGCCTATAAATTACTGTATGAATAGCATGGTACACTAAATATATAGATATGCTGGTTCTGGAAAACTGAGCCTGATACAGCTATACGAATGTCATAATTGAGTTCAGCACATACAATTACACTAGAATCAGACTGTTTTGATCCAGAACCATGAGAATTATTTTTTTTATGTTGACCAGTGTTATCAATATGTTAACTAAATTTGAAAATGACAAATAATTGTAATATAAAAAATAAAAAAATTATTAAAAGAACACAACTTTCTTGATATTTACTCCACTGGAAACGATTGTAAACATAGAACAGATTACTGAATTGACAGACTAGCCCATCAACTAATCAGCTGATGCTCACAACAAAGCGTATTGTTCGTAAGGATATCTTTAATCAAAGTTTTGTTCATTAACCGAATTGAAGATCCGTATGGGAGGTAATTCATTAACCAAAATTTTGTTAATCGAACCGCTCGTTAACCGAGGGACGACTGTATTGACAACAGAACTTATATAACTGTTCTCACTCTTGATCTGTTCTATTCTTTCTATTCTTGTATGATATCAGTTGACAATAATATTAAAGCGGGGTCTTCTCGGACGGGTCCCATGGTCAGGAAGGTTGTGGACCCCAGGGCCGACCTGGGACCTCACTGACACTTCATTTTTCCAAAATTAGCGGCCTGAGATTCAATTTTCCTTCTGTGGAGCACCAACTATTAACCTCTTCCCCCGACCTCTTACTACTTGAACTTCAACTGACCAAAGCAGCTTCACCCAAACCTTTTCAAGTCTCCAACTACAACCTTTATAACTCTTTCCGTTCTAAGGGAGGTGACCGTGCCTACTGCAGCACACGTACACCTATAGCTTGACTCAAGGATCTTTATTCTTCTCTTTATGATGCCATATGGCTCAAAATATCTCTACCAACTATGACTATTTTTCTTTGTTTCCTATACTCATCTCCCAATTATTTAGAACTCTGACTATCTCGCTTATTGCCATGAGTCGTTGCTATCCACACACCCCAACACCGAGATCCTCTACCTAGGGGATTTCAATGTACATCACAGAGAGTGGCTTGACTCAGCAAGGGATGACCCAGGTGGAGCTGAGGCACTCTCTTTTCGTTACTTATTGATCTGGAACAATTGATTAAACACTCTACACTTGTTCATGATCAACAAGATCAACTTGCTAACATTCTTGATCTAACCCTTCACACTATTCATATGCATTTTCTGCCCCATAGGTCTTCTGATCACAATTTTATATCTATTAATCAAACTGGGCATGACCACCTCCCCCCCCCCCCACCCCACTACCCCCCCTAAATGCCAACTATGGCACTATCAGAGGGCAAACTGGCAATCCTTGCGAGAATTCATCTCTGACTTTCCTTGGAATGAATGTTGCTTTTCCACTCGGGGTGCCTCAGTATGTGCTGACAGCATTGTTGGGTTATACAGGGTGGTATGAATGTATTTATCCCATCTTCTACCAAAACTTTCACTTTACAATCATGGTTTGATCGCTCCTGTTCTTTTGCATGTTGAGAGAAAGATGGGCGTAACAAGTTACGAAGCTATCTCCTCCAATTACCCACTCCTCTTTCACTACTTCTAGGAATCATTGTAAAGCTATTCTTCATAGGGCCAAGTGGAATTTTATAAAATGATAGACCGCTGTCCTGACTAACTCTTCTTCTAGTAAATCCTTCTGGTCCAAAAACATCTGTAATAACTTCTGCACTTCCTCTTTTCCTCCTATCTTCCTACATGATAACTCTATACCCAACTCTACCCCTGGTAAAGCCAATCTCTTTGTCACCTTATTCTCCTCTAACTCCACCTTAGACGATTCCAACTCTATCCCTCCTACGCCTCCTACTGAACCTATGCACTAATAATCTGCACTCGTAGGGTTGCTGGTGTGTTATCCAGATTGGATGTGAGTAAGGCGCATGGACCGGACAGAATACCCCCCACCCTCATGTTCTGAAGGAGTGTGCTGAAATTCTAGCCCCCTGTGCTTGCTCGCCTCTTCTGCCTTTGCTGCAAAACCCAAACTTTTCCTTCTTTTTGGAAGCATGCCTTGGTTCATCCCATCCTGAATAAGGGTGACCATTCCAATTCCTTTAACTATTGCCCCACATATTTAAAATTACCTCATCTCTCACTTTTTAATTAATGAAATTATATATATTTTTTTTATTTATTCAGGCAGCAGAAAAGATGTTAAAAGCAGCTTTGTATCTAGTGGACCTGGACCAAGCAACAAGATTCCAAAGAGGTGAAGCAGGTCACTCACTAATTTCCATATCAGAACATCTTACATCTAATGAGGCAAAGTTTGTAGCAAAAGAAATGGACAGCCGCGTGGGACATCATACCCACTTACGCTATCCTTCTGCTCAAGGTTGTCCCTGTGACCGCTACACTGATGATGATGCCACATACATGTTAAGTAAGGCAGAGAAACTAATGGAATTGCTTAGACCTTCCTTTGTAAGATGAGGATTCACGGATGGTAAGATTGTAAGCTCTTTAGAGAGTAAAGTCACTAAGCCAATTAGACATGCCGCAATGTAAGAATAATGGCAACTCTGTATGCAAAAACAAATTTGCTTGTTTTGAGGTGTTAGGTTTCACAGGCCTTCCTCTTATCTGATAAATCTAATGCTGTGCCAATTAGTGGCCCAACAGCATCTTTACTTATGCATTCATGTAGGTTTTATTGCATTTATGTCAAACTTTAGTACCTGTGATAATATCTGGTACAGTAAGGCTTTTTTTCATAATATGGCATATAATTTTGATTCCAAGGCTCTTTTTCATAATATATAATTTTGATAAAGTAACAGAGCTTCTATAAAAAAAAATTTCAAAATGATATCTTTTAAGTTCACTTGTGTCATGTGATCAAAAGACTTACAATGGTATAAAGTATCTTGGATCTCAATGCTATTTATAAATTTAATTGTTACGAAGAATTATTTGGATATCCAGTATTGACAGATTGCTAACAAAAATATTAAATTCTTTGTATGTTTCTTAGGTCAAATATTTTGATAACAATTATTAGCCTTTGTAAGTTATCATGGTGATCTACCTTGATAATGAATACTTTATGAAGATATTTACTTTGTATTCTGTTTTATTCCTTAAAATATAAAACTAGTAATGAATAATAATCCAATAATGACTTGAGTTAAAATTTATGTAAATTTCATCAGCATACTTTCTTTTTAAATTTGTATGTGGAATGCATGATTATTTTTAATTTTTTTAATTTTTTCTAATGTATATGCAGCAGCATTTTATATGTACAGTATAGACAATGTAATTGAAATCATACTGTAAAAGATAAAATGCAGAAAAAGAGCATTTTATACATATCTTTAGCACTGCTGAAGACGACCAGAGGTTAAAGAATACACCGTGCTCTGTTTTATTACATAATTTCTGCAATTACATGTACGGTAGTTTTAATTATAAGAGATTTCAACTGGCAGATAATCTGGAAACAATCACAATGATAGTGTTTCTGGCACTGTGTCTACCAAGCAATATTGGTACAGTGTTTAGTTATTATGCAGTTTAGAGCACTAATAAATTGTTTGAACTCTTAAAGAATACTAAAGTTTTTGTTCCTCCCCAAATGATGAAGAAAGCTATGAGAATATAAATTTAAAAATATTATGCAAAAATGTAACTATTCACCGGATCTGATTCACATTTTTGGTTAAAACTATTAATCCCTGTACAGTAAACCCTTGATAACTCTGCATTTGATAACTCTGAATTTCATATAACTTGGCACGGATATGGCTATGTATTATATTATAACTCGGGGGGGGGGGGGGGGGAATACTGAGATACAAAAAATTATCACTGGTAAAATCTCGGCATATCTGGCCAATTGCATCACCTACCATACCTCTGTGTCACCCCTCCTATCATGCTTCGTTTTTCACCTGCAGTGCTGGTAAGTGTTACTTTTTTACATTTAGTAATTACTGTACATGTATGCATTTCATCTTATTAACCCTCCTCCTTTAGCTGACAACCTTTCTTTCCTTTCTCTTCACCACAATGTTGCTTCACTCTCTTTTACAGGTAATTTAACGGGCAATGTTCGGTGGATTTGGCATCCGATGTGCACAGCAAGGCCGTGGGCTTGTAACACATGTCATGCCCACGGTGCCCACCATTTCTCTGTGGGTGTCGGTCACACTAAAATAACCTGTTATAGTACATCCTTCTTTCATCACACAGCCAAACTGTGGAATGCTCTGCCTTCTTCAGTGTTTCCATACTTATACTGTACAATCTTGTTTCACTTTAAAAAGCTAGTTTTCAAGCACCTTTGTGGTGTAGCTTAACACACTATAACCTTTTTCTTTATTTTTAATTTCTTTCTGTTATTATTTTTTGGTCCCCTAGGCCCAATTCCCATAAAAAAAAAAACTGGGTCGATAATTTTTTTTGTTGTATTTTTGTGGGAGGGGGTAAGTGCTTCGATAAGTGGGAATTTGGGATAACACGACAAGGTCCGAGCCCCATATGTGCCTTTGCTTCAAAACTCACTTTTCCTTCTTTTTGGAAGCATGCCTTGGTTCAGCCCTTCCCAAAGAAGGGTGACCATTCCAATCCCTCTAACTATTGCCCTAACTTCATCGCCTCTTAAGATTTTCAAAACTATCTTAAACTCGCATTTTCTCTTAAAGTCCTTTTTCTTTTGTAGGATCACCAGTTTGGTTTTCACCAGGCGAGATCAACTGGTGATCTGCTCTCCTACTGCACCCATCCTTGGTCTTCTTGTGAGGGGGCGGATTCTCGAGCTGTCACCAATGTGAGGGGGCGGGTTCTTGGTCTGTCACCAATGTGAGGGGGCCTAACTCCCTCTCTGTTTCTACACCACCCTCATCTTATCTACTTCTCTTAGTTCTTACTCTACTCAGTTCCGTCACCTGTTCTTGGGTAGCATGGACATTCTTTTGGTAGCATGGTCGAGGGTCTAGGCCCGTGAATATGGTAATTTTGGTATCAGGTCACTTGGATGGAAATAAAGGTAAAATACTGTGGGAGAAATGAATACACCTAAGGTACTCTAAAAACAAATTTATTAATATGCAAGCAAAGGGGAAAATATATGTTATTAACATATAACTACCAGGCTCAACTCCTGGTCTTAGTGCAAACTCAGTACCTTCTTCTTTACTCTTACTCACAACATTACTGGTGGTACATTACATGGCACTCAGTGTAGATTATTCAACATATACGTAAACAATGACACTAGTATATGCAGGGGTCCACTACCCAACATGGGATAATTATTTCCAACTAATTATCCCTAACACACATGTTACAACACTCTCTGTGGACATATACTTCCAAGGAGTAACCCAGGGTAGAGCACTGGGGCTGTTGTTATTGTGGGGTAGCCAGACACATGGCGGGTCTGGGGTCTGGCCCAACAAAGCCGTGGGGCACATTAATCAGGCCGCATCGGTGCCATCTTCTCATATATGATCCCGGCTGGACATCTAATACATCCAAGGCCGTTGTTGGATGGTAGAGCGATTCAAGAATCACAATGGGATCGGGAGACAAACGGGGCAGTGTCAGGGGACCTGTATGGATGAAGGGACGGGCACTTACTAACTGTGACAACAACATTACGTTTCAGGGGACGTTAAAGACGTAAATATGACTTCACTCAGAGCATATCAACTACGTTACTGTAACACTTGCACAATCAACTATTAATTGGGTCAAATCACTTAAAGAAGGGCGAATTACAACACAGAGTGGAATGGCATACCTGTATGGATGAAGGGACGGGCACTCACTAACGGTAGAAATGCCCGCGGGGCCCTCACTCAAAACAGACCAGGGAGTCCACCTACTCCTATTCCGGTGAATTAATTTACGGTACACTCTGACGTTGAAACTGAGACTATGAACTCATTTTCATTCTCTACTATTATCTTCACTAACAATGCTCTGACTCAGCTATCGAAAGCAAAATCAAATTGATTACAAAGGGTTGGATGGCAACAGGTCCCAACATACAGCGTCTGCTCCCATGACAAAGGCGGGGAAACAGAAAACGGGGGACGTTTCCACTGGGGGACTCAAAAGGTTTTGTGGACGTTTGAGCGTAATATGAATCCTTAAGGTTTTCAGGTTAGCTCTTATCATGACCATTACATTCTCTTAGGGATTATGGGGAAACTTTGTCATGGCCCTTGACATCTCCAAAGCATTTGACAGTGTATGGCAGAAGTCTTTGCTTTCTAAACTTCCCTCTTATGGTTTCTCTCCCCCACTTTGTTCTCTAATTTCTAGCTTAATTGAAAACTGATCCATGGCAGTTGTTGTCGATGGATCTCTCTCTCTCTCACTCGTTCTCTACCAATAGTGGTGTCCCACAGAGTTCTGTTCTTTCACCTACTCTCTTCCTTTTTTTTATCAACGATTTACTTCACACTACGACTACTTCTATCCATTCTTACGCTGCTAATTCTACTCTTCACTCTTCTTCACGTTTTTCCCTTCCCCCTAATTCTCAAATTAAATCTGTTTCTAGAACTGATATAATTTCATCTATCAATGCAGATCTGTGCAGCATCTTTGAATGGGGAGGTAGAAACTTGGTTAAATTCAATAGTAATAAAATACAATATTTACCAATTACACTTTCCAAATTAGATGATCTCCCACCAATCACATTTCAGGATGCAATCATTCTGCCAATTCTAAAATAGATATGCTAAGCCTTACCATTTCCTCTAATAAATCATGGAAGCCACACATCCACAACATTGCTACAGCTGCCTCCCAAAAGCTGAGAGTGCTGTACAGATACTGTAGCTACTTTACTCCTAAGCAGTTTCTTCAAGTTTATAAGAGAGTACTACTCTCATATCAGGGGTGGCTTTTCATCTGTCCAACTGTTAGATAGGCTGGAATGAAAGGCATTTCTTGTTATTAACTCTCTTCCCTTTCTCTTCGCTGCACTGTTGCTTCACTCTTGTTCTTTTACAGATACTTTAACAGGCAATGTTTGGTGGATTTGGCATCCTGTGTTCCGCCGACAAGGCCTTGGGCTTGCAACACTCATCTTACCTTAGGTGCCCACCATTTCTCTGTGGATGTTGTTCACACTAGAATAACCAGTTAAAGTACATCCTTCTTTCCTCACACAGCCAAATTGTGGAATGCTTTGCCTTCTTCTGTGTTTCCATACTCTTACAATCTGTCTCAATTCAAAATGCTGGTTTTCGGCAACTTCGTGGTGTACAGCAGCTAAAACATCTACAATATCTGTGACTAGAGACAGCCCTCATATACCAAAATTTATTGTCCATGGTCTCATATTGTTTCCCACAAAGTATGCACAGATAGTTGTTTTAGCTACTTTACATTTATATAATCTTTTTCTTTTCTATTTTAGGTTTCGAATTTGAAAATATCCCATAATAATTAATGCTTTCAAATGCAATCATAATGGTGAGCACAACAAGCGCATCCGGGTTCAAAGACTTGCTAGGTCATGCATTGTTTTGTTTACCCTTCCATGTCTTGTGGTGGTCATCTCACAAGTGCTCTGTGGTGAACTTTATTAATACACTGTATTCAACTTTCACCCTTATAATGGCATCAAATAAGTGATGGGTGGCTGACTACACAGTGACCGACTGGACCCCTACAAGAAGAAGAAGAAGAAGGTAGAGGAATGTATCCAGTACAGTGAAGGTGGATGGAGACGGAGTGTTGTACAGTACAGTACTGATACGTTCCTTGATAAGAGAGACGAGTTTGAAACACTACTGAAGGTACACCAACCAGATATTGTGGGAGTTGTAGAACTGTTGTACAAGAACAGGAGAATCAACCCAGAGGAATGCGAGTTCAGTATTGCTGGATATGACTCATTTACGAACCTTTCTCAAGAAACTTGCAAGAGGGGTGTGGGTATCTATGCTAGGCAAGACCCTAGAGCCAGCCAGGCAAGGGTACAGGGAGAGGATGTTTTTGAATAGTTCAAGTGGTGTAAAATTAAATTAAAGGGAAAGGACTTACTTATTGTCGGGTGTATCTACAAATCCCCAAACTGTGGCCCACTAAATCAAAGGAACTTAAGAGCCTTAATAGACAATGCGGTGATGCTCAACTCTAGCCGCCACCTTATCATGGGGGACTTTAACTATGGCGACATCAACTGGAGAAACAAGTTCACCCCAAATGACTTGAATAACCCTGCTACTTTTTTTTTGTAGAAACTCCAAGATAATATTCTGTTCCAACATGTTAAGAGACCGACACATTACAGAGGGGGAGCAAACACCAAAGCCACTAGACCTCATCATAACAAACGAGGAGGGTATGGTGCCCAAACTGGAACACCTTGCCCCAGTTGGCACCAGTCATTCAGATTTAACTGTTACCTAGTTCAAAATAAGGCCAGACCAAGGAGCAAATATTACAATGAGATGAGGGAAGAGATGAGAGGTATCCACAGGACTGACTCATTAAGGCACAAGAACGCAGACACTACGCTGAATATCATAACTAGTAAAGTGACCCATCTTGATCGATAAATATATACCCAAGACCAAACCCAGTGCCTCTAGGAATACGAGGGGATCCCTACACTTGAACCATGCGGCTGTCAACAAAGTTAAGAAGAAAGCCCAGAAATTCAAGACGTGGGTTAAGGTCAAACGATGAGCAGGACAGGAGGTTGTATGCAAGAGCCAGAAACCAAGCAAAGATAAAATGTAGAAGGGCTGAGAATGAGTTCCAGAGGCTGGTTGCAAGCGAGGTCAAGTCAAACCCGAAGGCGTTTTACCGCTATGCAAAGTCGAAATTAAAAACGCAAGTAGGAGTATCAGACCTGAGGCTTGAAGATGGTAGTTACGCAGATTCTGACCAGGATAAAGCTGAGGCATTGAACAGCTTCTTTTCCTTGGTGTTCACAAGAGAGGATGCGATTAACCTTCCTGCATTTGAGGACAGACGGTTTGACACAGCACTGACCCACACTGTGTTCACAGAAGAGGGTATTACTGTAGAAATAAACTGTCAAAGCTAAAGGTCCATAAGAGTCCCAGCCCTGACATGGTGCATCCTAGAGTGCTAAGAGAGTAGAGCAACGAGCTTGCCGAGCCCCTGAAGATCCTGTTTTGTAAATGCCTGGATGAACAAAAGGTCCCCAGTGGCTTATGCAAGTCCTATCTTCAAGAAGGGGGATTGTCACTCTACAAACAACTATAAACTGGTGAGCCTGACCAGCATAATATGCAAAGTTCTTGAGAGTATTATCAGAGATGCAGCGATGGAACATCTACTTCGAAACAACCTTGTAAAGGATTGCCAACACGGTTTTATGCCAGGGCGTTCCTGTGTAACACAATTGCTCAAGGTATTGGATATTTGGACCCATATTCTGGAATAGGGTGGTAATATCGACAATATTTACCTAGATTTTGCCAAGGCTTTCAACAGTGTACCCCACGAAAGGCTGAAAATCAAACTGGAAGGGTACGGAATTCGGGGAAATGTCCTAGCGTGGATAGAAGACTTTCTTGAAGACTGCAAGCAGTGTGTGGTGATTAATGGCACGAAATCACCATCCGTACCTGTCACAAGCGGGGTACCTCAGGGCAGTGTATTGGGCCCGCTGTTGTTTGTTTGTTTCATAAATGACATGCCTGACATACACTCCTCCGTACAAATGTTTGCCAATGACGCCAAGTTATTTCAGGAAATCAAGAACCAAGCAGACTGTGAAGAGCTGCAGAAGGACCTCTGTGGGCTCCAAGAATGGTCAAAGAAATGGCTGCTGCGATTCAATGTCACGAAGTGTAAGAGGATGTACCTGGGGCGTACCAACGGTAAGGAGGCGTATCATATGTCCCAACAGGATGAAGAAACTGCACTATTTGAGACAATGTGAGAAGGACCTGGGTGTGTATGCTGACAAAGAGCTGAAGTTCTCAGGCCATTGCGAGAAGAAGGTAAATCAGGCAAATAAATTATTGGGTCTTATAGGAAGGTCGTTCAGATATCTAGACGGTCCGTCCCTCGAAATGATCTTCAAGAGTGAAGTGCTTCCCCATCTGGAGTACTGTCACCCCGTCTGGTCCCCGAGATATACTAGGGACTGTCAGTTGGTTAAAATGTTCAGAGGAGGTTCCACCAGACTGGTGCCTGCCCTTCGGCACCTCAGCTACCCTGAGAGATTGGAGCGCCTAAACTTGCCTAGCTTATACTACAGACGGGCAAGGGGTGACCTAATTGAGGTGTATAAGCATCTCAAGGAGCACTACTCAGTGTCCTTACTTGGAGCTGGCAGACGCTCGTCCCACAAGGAGTCAGCTCAAGATTGAAGAAGGCGCAAGTCCAGAAAAGTGTGAGGGCAAACCTTTTCGGAGTGAGAAATGTGAACTCTTGGAACAATCTACCAGAAAGTGTTGTGACGGCACCGAGTGTGAGCTATTTCAAGACAAGACTTGACCAACATTGGAGCGGGTTCAGGTACATTCAGGAGCTGGCACATGCCCAGTACTTGCCAACAGTGCATAACAGAGACGTGACCGATCGCCCAAGCAGCTAACGAGCCGATCTTTTGGTGAAGAGGATAAAAGAAAAGGAAAAGTAATGAGACGTGACCGATCGCCCAAGCGGCTAACGAGCCGATCAGTGGTGAAGAGGATAAAAGTAAAGTTATAGTTGACCACCCCTCTACACAATATTCCCGGAAAAAAATAAATAAAAAATTCACAATTCTAAAAAAAAGTTGATTAAATTAAAATTCACAATTACCCACTTACTAGTGTCAAACACTCATTGCACCACATTCAACATCTCACGTGGACAAACAACATACTCACATTCCACAACTTACTGATGCAAGGCAACAACACATACTCTCGCTTTCCAGTTGTATCTCTAAATTGCAAAACACAAATATGCAAAACATAACACTTCACCATGCACATCAACAACCAATGCAATCCAGTTTAAAGATCTACAACCCTTTAAAGATATCTCGGCAGCACGGTGTCTTGTAGCGTACTGTCTTGTGGCCAGTAGTCAATTATCTTTAGATGTCTATTATCTCTTTGTATGGCCACACAACGTAAGTACATGTAGATATCTCACACTCAGGAATGAGGTAGAATAGAAACTCACGATGTGTTTTCTGTATATATATATTGTTGTACAGAGTAGTGCTAAGGAGTTACTAGGTGAGGTGTAGCTTGCTCAGAGTTCCTGTAGGGCGAGGAGCTCTCTGAGGAAGCTGGGTGGTGAGGTGCTGGAGAGAGATCTTGCTGGTCCTGCAGGTCAGAGTAGAATGGTCTCCCTGCCATTGTTGTTGTTGAGATTGTCGGACCGTAGTCCGACACGGGCCTTTGCCTATAGGCGGCCCGTTCGGTGGTTCCGGCTGGAGCTCCTGGAGCAGCCAGACCAGATTGGGATTGTAGGTTGTCCTACCTGCAGATATGGAAGGATACTGCACTCTTGGACGTGGTCAGTTTCGGAGTGGCGCGCCCCCCGAACTGGGGTCCGCAATTGCTGGGAGAGGATACATTCTAAGCTATTTGGGTGGTGGGTATCGTGCGATGACCCAGAGAAGGTGGTGAATGTGGTTTGTTTGGGCCTTTCGGGTTAGAGTGGCCGCTGGTGTTGTGTATGCTTCTTGGAAGTTTTGAGTTCTGTTTCGGAGGTCTTGTGTGACTTCGCAGTCGAGGAGATAGTGTTCAAGTGGGTTGGCTGCTGGCTCCTGACAGTAGGTGCATTCCATGACGTCATTTCCGATCATCTGCCAGGAGCACTTGTACCCTAGTCGTAGTTGATGAAGGCTGACTTGGGTTTGTCTTGGTGTTTTCTTGTCCGCGAAAGGTGGTTCCCCTTTTGTAGCCGCCAGGTACCATTTGGCTGATTGGGAACCAGCGTTGAATGCGTGAAGGAAGCTCTTTTGGATGTGGAGCTTGCTAGTCTTTCTGAGGTGATTCTTGATCTGTTGCACGCTTGCTGGAACTTGAAAGTGTACTTGAATGTGTACGCTACTAGAACGTGTAGCTGCCTTGGCTGCTTCGTCTGCCACGTCGTTTCCCCCGATCCCTACATGACTGGGCGGTTTTGTCTTTGGAATTCCTGTAGATGTGCGAGGATCGAGGTTATGATGTGGACATTGTCTCTTGGTTTGCTGTGTTGCAGCGCCTGCATGGCCGATTTCGAGTCCGTGTGAATTATGATGGACTTGTTGTGTTGCAGCGTGTTGTAGGGCCTTTGAGATTGCTACCAACTCTGTTTGTAGGGTGGAGCAATCATTAGAAAGTCTCCATCGGAGGGTCTGACCTTGGGTGTAGAAGGCCGCTCCGGATGTATGATGTTTTGGATCCACCGAGCCGTCTGTGAAGTATGATGCTGCATCAGCCGGTGTCTCGGTGGCTATGGCTTCTAGAGTTATTTTTTTGAGGTCCTCCTTCTGGAGGTTGGCTTTACTATCGCCTAGGTCGGTAATTTTTTAATGTGGCTGGTGGAGGGCTTCATGGTGGAGGAACTACATAACCATTGTCTCGTGTGTCTTGGTTGTTCTTGACGAGTGCTTCCGCTTGCAGGTGTCGGATGACCTCGCTTGCTCATCCTCGCTTGCCTCGTGCGACCAGGTGGCCCCTCGCTCTCTGTGGTCGAGGTGGAGGCAGGCACTGATTCGCGTTTTGGCAGCTGTGGGCTTATCTGATCTACAGATTTTGGCGAGGAGACTGGCTGTCACCTGCTTGACTGGTACTGCCAGGGGTGGTAGTTCAGTTTCCATTTGCAAATTGCAAATTCTGGTCCACATGGGTGCTCTGAGCATGGTCCTGAGAGCATTATTTTGGATGACTTCTAGCTTAGCTATCTGGTCTTCTCTCAGTCCAATGAGTGCTGGAGCACTGTAATCTACCAGCGATCTCATTATATTGTGCCTGCTCTTCGTCCTGTGCCTGAGATACTCAAGTTGCGGCTTGAAAGTGAGTTTCTGGTCAAACCAGATTCCAAGACACTGGTGGGTGTTGGTCCAGACTACCGGTGTATTTTGTATGGAGTGCATCTTGTCTGGTGTGTCTGTGCAGATGGCCATCGCTTTCGACTTGGCTGGATTTATCTTGAGTCCAAGTCTGTTGCACTCCTCTTCTATAAGTTGGAGTGCGTGTTGCGTGTTGGCTAGTCTGTTTGATCCTCTTACTATAAGCTGTAAGTCGTCTGCATAGCATAGGAGCTTGGCTGTTTGTCTCAAAGGAAGTTTGACAAGATTATCCATCAGGACATTGAACATCATTGGACTGAGGATGCCTCCTTGTGGGGTTCCCTTTTCATGGACCCTGTAGCTTGAGGTTGCTCCCTGAAAGCGTACTCTTGCTTCTCTCTGTGTGAGGTAGTTCTGGATCCACCCCAGCAACCTTCCTTTGACGCCTTTTTCTGCGAGCGTCGTTATAATGGCCAGTGGATTTGCTAGTTCGAAGGCCTTCTCCAGGTCGAGGAAGACCACCAGAGATGGTTTGTAGTCCACTGTGCTGAGTATCTCGGTGATGTTGTTGCCTGTGCCGGTGTTCAAGTGTAAGCAAAAATGTGAGGGTGTGGGCTGCCTACTTTCCACTTGAGTCGGTTGAGAGCCATTCTTTCTCCCGTCTTCGCTATGCAGCTGAGAAGGGAGATGGGCCTCGATTTGTCTGGTTCTCTGGGCTTCAGAATGGGCTGTATATCTGCCTTCTTCCATTCCGGTGGAAGTCTTTGTGCTGTCCACGAAGCATTGATGACTTGTAGCAAAGCCTCGTGTCCTGCTTTACCGGCATGGGAAAGCATGGAGTAAGTTATCCTGTCGGCCCCTGGTGCTTTGTCCTTGCTTCGTTTTAGCGACTTCTGGAGTTCTTGCTGGTTGAAAGGTCTGTCGGTGTCATCTTCACTGTTGCAGGCCTCTTCGATCATCTGGAGTCTGACCTGTCGCAGACGCCGTTGTGTCTCCTCCGCCTGCTTCGGGAGGTTTTTCGTTGCTGCTCGGTCAGAGAACAGTTTTGTAAGTCTCTCGGCTTCCTCTTCTGGGTTGGGATGGGTTGGTGGTGGTGGTGTTGCCTTCCCAGATGCCCTTCGGATCTGGGCCCACATCTTGCCAAGGGAGGTGTGCTCGTTCAGTTCAGAGCACCACTTGAGCCAGCTTACGTTTTCTATTTCTTCCTTCTCTTCCCTGGTATCCTTAACTATGACTTGCAGGAGATGTCTGTTTGTTTCCATGGGATGTCTCCTGTAGTTTCTTTGGGCCATGTTCACTCTGTGCTTGAGTTCTTTCACCCTGGGACAGTAGTCCCAGTAATCATTGTACTGCCTTGATGTGGGTTTTGTTTTTGGGATAGCCTCTTCTGCCACTTGGTGAAACGCCTCGACCAATTGTTGGTGGAGGGTTGTCTCGTCCACGGGTGCTGCGCCGGCCGGCTGTGATTTTTCGCGCCACTTAGCCAGGTGTTTCTTAAAGAGTCCCCAGTCTGCCTTTTGGGTATTGTATCTCCATCTCGGCGGGGGTGGAGTGGGGAGTTTGTTCACCTTCAGCATTGTTAGGGTGGTGAAGTGGTCGCTGGTCAGCTTGGGGTGTAGCTGCCAGGAGGCCGAAGGCTGTAGTGTACTGGAGACGAAGGTTAGATCTAGCCTTCCTCCCCTAATGTGGGTGGGCTCTCCGGTGTTCAGGAGGCAGATCTCGGGTGTGTCTTAAAAGGTGGTGTATAGGTGTAGGCCGTCTTCATTTGTGGGGCTTACCGAGCTTAGGAAGGGATGATGTGCATTGACATCCCCTCCTATGAGTGTGGCGTGGTCAGCGGCCGAAGCGAATAATTGAGTCACCTCCAGTGAGCCCCTTCGGTTCTTGTAGATGTTGTGAACAGTTAATTCCCGTTCTTGGAGTGTTACTTTGACGGCCTGTGTCTCGATGTTCCCCACATGGAAATTGCTGCATGACCTCGGAGGAGGGTATGCTTGACTTGACCAAGATCATACATCCTCTTGTTGACGCCTGCGTGAAATGCCTCCTGTATGTCTTGTAACCACTGAATTTGAAACAGTGGTGTTCTTGTAGAAGTGTTTCTTGTAGCAGTATGATGTCAAGTTTGTCCTTGGCTGCTGCTTCTTGCAGGAGGTGTTTCTTGATTTTGATGCCCTGAGCATTCCATGTAAGGATGTTCAGGGTGCTGATGTTTTCCACCATTGTTTCATGGGGGACTTCTGGTGGTCCTCCATGGAAATGTTCAGGTCCGATTCCGACTGGATCAGGTTCATATCTTCTTGTTCTGTGGTTTTTGCCTTCTGGGCCGTGGTTCGGTTCAGGGGAGTTGAAACGTCCAATTTCTTTCTGGGAGCTGTCGGTATCTTTGGTTCACTGGTGGTCTTTTTCGGTGTAGAGTGTACCTCGGCTGTCACTCGTGTGAGGACCGGCGTGGCTTCCTTCACTGAGGTGGCTGGAACTGTGGCGACTTGCCCGAGGACGCTCCCCATGAGTATTTGGAGCTGTGTGGGTTGGATCTTGTGGCCCAGTAGTCCGGCTAGGCGTTTTCGAGATCCGGAATTTTGGTAGTGTCATTGGAGGTGAGCTGGTGGTGGTGATGGGTGCCTTTTGGGCTGCTTGACAGCATTCGTTTCCCGAAAAAGCACGTCGGCGTGTTTTGTTTTCAACCTTCGTCCAGTTGTCGTCCTCAGTGGTGATGGAGTTGTTGGAGGTGGTGGCAGTGTTCTTGCTTTTCAGGGCTTCGTTGAAGGCGCGTAACTGGTCCTAACTGGTCCGCTTTCTCTGTGCGGAGCCGGTCATGGTTCGGGTCGTCAGGTTGGTGGTTCAGGCAGGGGTCGCGGTTAGGAGGGTGTACGTGCTCCATAACCTGTGGTTGTGGTGGTGGTGGTGGTGTTTTTTTTTTTTTTTAGAGCCTACCTATTCTGGTTGAGTAAGTAGCAGAGGAATTTCAGCACTCCCCACAGGCAATGATGGCCGGGTGGTCGTAGAGTGGTTCCTGAGTTTCTCTCCCAGAGTCCCGTTGGGGAAACCTACTTCCTAGTGTATGTGACTGCTCACTTAAAGACGTGAGCTAAGTGTGCCTATTGGGGAAGGATGAGGATTGCTACCCTCTTTCCAGGTGGACCCGCACGATCACGGTTTTCCTAGAAAGACTCGGCTGGGATGGGTTCTTGCTCCAGCCCCCTTTCGTGTTCACAATCTCCTGGGAGGGAGGTGAACAGTTACATGGGGGGCCGCAGGACGAATACACTTTTTGAGGGTGCAGGTCCTTAGGCCAAAGCGAAAAAAGGAAAAATAGCAGTAGAAGGAAAAGAGCTCAAACCACGTCGGGAATATCGCGCTATAGCTGCTCTCCAGCTGGAGTGTGGGTCACTCACACCACCAGTGGGGAGGGCAAGCTAATGCTCGATAAACCGAAAAGGCTCGTGAGTTGTTGTCGACGATGTCAGTGGTGGATGGTCCGGTCCGGGAAGACGGCCAAACAATGGCAGCAGAGAGAGGCTGTCTCCACAGTTCCGGGTCCAGCAGGAGGTCTTGTTGAGAGGTCTTCTTAGTTCAGGAGCGATGTGTGATCTGTCTTCCTGTCCAGGCATGGCCGTATTTATACAATTTACGAGGATCAGGATTTGGGGTGAGCATAGCGTGAGGGCCAATCACAGAGGAGGAGGCCCGGCACTCTGGTCCTAGCGATGCTACGTGTACGTCCTCGCTGGAGAGTAGGTCTACCGGCACCGCTGGCTGTACGCTGATTGGCTGGTAGGCGCGCTGGGGCTCAGTTGTCCCTTGTAGGGGATGGAGTCCACTACAATACTCCCCTGCCCCTCCGGGCGCGGCTGGAGGTTGGCAGAGTTGCGTGGCACATGTGAGGCAGGACGGGCGGTGCATGCCACATGAGGGACATAACGGCGAGGGCGTGGATGAGCCGGCCGCTAGGGGGGGGGGGCAACTCTGTCTAGATACTCGAGATCTGTGGGCGAATAGAGGGAGAAGGAGGGTTGTGGAGGCGATGGATGTTGTGCTTCCCTCGCGACAGGTACAGAGTCCTCAGATGCGCCTGCTGGGGTGTGTGGGCCTGGGTCAGGAGCAGAGGCTGCGTTAAGAAGAGTGTCCATGACAGCAGCAGGGTGCATGACAGCAGCAGGGTCCACGACAGCAGCAGGGTGCACGACGGTAGCAGGGGGTACCTGAGGGAGAAAAGAGGGGTGTGTGGGCCCGTGTCAGGAGCAGGGGCTGCGTCAGGAGGAGCGGCAGGAGGTACTGCTGGGCCGGGGGCGGCGTCTGAGGCAGGACGGGTGTGTTGGGGTCGGTAGGACGTGGTGCTTGGGGCAGGAAGAGTCACAGGAGGTACAGAGTCGTCAGATGCGCCTGCTGGGGTGTGTGGGCCTGGGTCAGGAGCAGGGGCTGCGTCAGCAGAAGCGGATGAGGGCTCGTGACAGCAGCTGGGTCCACTACAGCAGCAGGGTGCAGGACAGTAGCAGGGGGGTACCTGAGGGAGAAAAGAGGGGTGTGTGGGTCCGCATCAGGAGCGGCAGGGGGTACTGCTGGGCCGGGGCGGCGTCTGAGGCAGGACAGGTGTGCTGGGTTAGGTAGGACGTGGTGCTTGGGGCAGGAAGAGGAGCGGCTGTCTGCTTAGAGTAGCAGAGCTGCTCTAGGGTGTCTAACCTGCGGTGTAGAGATAGTAGCTGTAGAGCCGATGAGAGCTGCCTCTGCGTGGGTAAGCCAGTCTTCCATGTTGCTTGAAGACTGGGAGCGTGAGCTGTTTCTCCTCCATCCTGTGTGAGTGGTCACTCCGGGGTCACCATTTGTAGCGTACTGTATTGCGGCCAGTAGTCAATTATCTTTAGATGTCTATTATCTCTTTGTATGGCCACACAACGTACGTACATGTAGATATCTTACACTCAGGAATGAGGTA
The DNA here is from genome assembly GCA_958450375.1 of Homarus gammarus. Classification (NCBI taxonomy): domain Eukaryota; kingdom Metazoa; phylum Arthropoda; class Malacostraca; order Decapoda; family Nephropidae; genus Homarus; species Homarus gammarus. Next base: position 57,698 of record CAUDMG010002090.1, on the reverse strand, counting down.
GAATGGAAACTCAAGATGCGTTTTCTGTTTATATATTGTTGTACAGAGTAGTGCTAAGGAGTTACTAGGTGAGGTGTAGCTTGCTCAGAGTTCCTGTAGGGCGAGGAGCTCCCTGAGGAAGCTGGGTGGTGAGGTGCTGGAGAGAGATCTTGCTGGTCCTGCAGGTCAGAGTAGAATGGTCTCCCTGTACATACATATACATAAAATGCTAGTGACAGGGGGAAGGAGGTTCAGGGGAAGGATAAAGGGAGGATTGAAGTGAATTTTAGGAGGAGAGGATAGGTGCAGTGGCTAAACACCGCTTGCGTGAGGGAGTTTAAGTTGGAGGCAGCAGCAACTTGCCTGGAAGCGGCTAGGAGGCGGCAGGACAGAGTCTGGTTAGCGTCAGGTCAAGCGTCAGGTGCGTGTTGGGTTGGGCCATGGTTTCTCAGTGCTTGGTCGGCTTGATTGTGTGTGTTGTTTTCTTGTTTGGAAGAAATGTCTTGGTATTCTTCTTAGCTTGAAGTTGATTTTCTTCTAACTCTCCTCCTCTTCTTGCTCTCTTGAAGTGTCCATTCATTAGTGTTTGGGTCTTGTTGTTCGTCTTCCTCGTGTCTTATGTCCTCATAGGTGTGGAAGAAGTCGGAGACGGTGAGGTTGACCACGTGGGCTTCAGCTCCACGGGCCTCGTGGTGTTCTTGATTCTGTGTGGCGGGTGTCTTTTCTTGAGTTTTCTTTTCTTGGGTTTTCTTTTCTTGGTTTTTCTTTTCTACTGGTTTTTTCTTGTCTTGGGAGCGTACAGCAAGGAGGGCCTGTTTGTAGCTCAGTTTCTTGTCTAGTCGAGCCTTGGCTATCCTGCGTTCCTCCTTCCATTTCGGGCAGGTCCAATCGGCGGAGGAATGTGGGCCGCCACAGGCAGCGCATTTTTTTACTGTGTTGGGGAAGACCGTGTAGCGGTGTCCGGGGCTGCCGCACTGGGAGCAGGTGTCCTCCTGCGCCTCACACTTGTTGACAGTGTGTCCGTAGTGCTGGCATTTGTAACAGCATTTCGGTCTGCAGTAGGGCTTGACTAGCACAGTTACCCACGCCAGTTGAGCCTCCTTGGGTAGAGTTGTATGGTGTCCAATGAGGGGAGTGGTGTCGGACAGTTTCTTCACAACTTGGAGTTGCCCCTTGAGGAGCTCACTCAGCTCTGCTTGGTCCACGTGGGCAATTTCGGCGTGGGAGATTACTCCCAGCATGGCCGTATTTATACAATTTACGAGGATCAGGATTTGGGGTGAGAGTAGCGAGAGGGCCAATCACAGAGGAGCAGGCCCGGCACTCTGGTCCTTGCGTTGCTACGTGTACGTCCGCGCTGGAGAGTAGGTCTACTGGCACCGCTGGCTCTACGCTGATTGGCTGGTAGGCGCGCGGGGGCTTAGTTGTCCCTTGTAGGGGATGGAGTCCGACTACAGTCTCTCATTAACTAGTAAGACAGGCATTCCTTACTCTTCCCCTCTACACCTGATTGTCAATCAGACCATTCTCCTGATGAAACACTGGTGGGGAGACCTGGGTGCCATTCCTGTGAATGAATATGTCTCCACCCACATACTTCTCAACTCTACACATCAATTTACCGTTCACAGGTTCTGAGTTGGCTGCCCTGTGTAGTATCTTACATTATTTAGTGGGAGAATGAGAAGCCACATGCTAAGTCTACCTGGAGCGTTTATTCTCTCATGTTCGTACAATGTGCCTAACACATTTCGTGATTATACAAGCCTTAACACTTTCTCACTTTGATAAGAAGTGATGTAATATATAATGTATATATAATCAATAAAGGCGGCATATAAACGTACACATATATAACACTATTTCTTCCTTTCAAAAGAGAGCATGGCTGCTACAAATCCTAAATAAACAAAACTTACAGAATTACATATGGCAGGGAAGAAGAGAATATAAAACACAACAAATATAACTTCCTAACTAAACAGTTTTGAAAGGCCTGTTCACAATTCAGATAATGAGAGATCTAATTTAATTACAGATCTCCTAACTCTATTTGATCTTCTAGGACTATTCCCTCCATCAAGTTTTACAGGGGTTTCACTTGCACTCTGTGCATTATCAGTGACAGCCGTATCATCACTACAGTCAATGTGTACTCTTTGGAAGGGATGGGTAGGCCATTTCCAGGTTTTCAAAGGTGTGCTGGGTGGCATACTCCTAAGATTCTGACAAACAGAGCACTCACGTACCATCGTTTCTATTTCACCATCCAGTTTAGGTCACCACACAAAACTTCTGGCCAATGCTTTCATAGCAGATATACCTGGTTGTTCAAAATGCAGTTCATTCAAAATTTGCCCTCTGAACCCCTGTGGAATTAACACACTCATACCCCACAACACACATCCCTGTTCTACTGATAATTGACATCTCCTTAAATGATACGGTTGAAAGTCTAAGGATGGACAAAACTCTGGCCATCCGATTAGTGTATACTCCAGGACTCTTCCTAATACAACATCTTTCCTAGTTTCATGAGCAATCATTCCGGAGGTGACCGGAAAATCTTCTGCTAACATGGTCATATGCAGACGATATCACAGCCCATCTCTACATTCTTGCTGCAGCAAGTGTTGGAACAGGTGATTTAGGACCCAAAATTGCCAAGAGAGGCTTGGGATCAGTTATTAAGACAAAATTCCTCTCATATAAATACTGGTGAAATTTCGTTACTCCAAATATGATAGACAAAGCTTCTTTCTCTATTTGTGCATAATTTTTCTCGCTTTGGATAAGAGTTCTCGAGGCATATGCAATGGGTCTTTCTTAACCGTTATCCATTATGTGACTTATGACAGCACCTAATCCATAGCCCGATGCATCACAAGCAAGCTTTAGTGTTCTAATGGTATCATAGTGGACCAAAACATCAGTTCTAGACAGAGCAGCTTTACAATCTTCAAATAACTTCTGAGTTGCACTGTTCCATTTCCATGGTATTGTAGGGTTACGTGATATTATGTTGTCTAGCACCCATGATGGATGGATAGAAACTCTAGATGGTGGTTTTCTTATATAAAATACATTATATGAAAGACAGTCTGGTGCTGGAGATGCCGTGTGGTGAGAGGCTTGTTCAAGAGACACGTACTCGTTCATTCAGTGAGTAGCGTGGTTGAGGAGGTATCTGTGCAGGAGCTTCGTTAGAGGAGATGTTGTGTGTTCAGGAACGTAGGGTAGAATGAATCTCATTGGAGAGACTGCTAGCTTATATACACAGCAGCTGGAAGTAAACCCGTGGGAACTCGCCGGTTTCTTGACTCCGTTGCTAGGGTAGACGTAGCAGGTGGTGATCCCCCCCTCCCCCCGTGTTGCTAGGATACTGTAGCAGCTGGTAACCCCCCCCCCCCCAGAACAGCTAGCTTGGTTGCTAGGATACTGTAGCATTGGAATGTGGATACGCAGTTGTAGGGGAGAGATCCATTACAATACTCCCCCTCCCCTCCCGGTGCTGCAAAAGACTTGTTGTCGGCAGGGTTGTATCTCACATGTGAGACATAACAGGCAGGGGTGTGGACGACTCGGCCGTGGACAACTCGGCCTCTACGGGTGACGACTCCGTCTGGAGGCATGAGATCTGTGGGAGAAGCAGAGGGAGAAGGAGGGTTGAGGAATGTGGTGCTTCTATCGCCGCAGGTGGAGGGGGGCGGGGTGGGGTATCTGGGTCATTAGGGCCGGCTGCGGGGTCGTCAGGAGCAGTAGGTACCTAAGGATGAAAAGAGGGTATGCAGAAATGTTGTGGGCGAGGTGGTGCTCTAAGTGGCAATGGTGGGTAGACTGGCGGAGGAGGTGCGGAATGAATGTGTTCAGGGAGGTGGGAAAGTTGGCGTGGGGCAGTAGCCTTGAATGCAGAAACCGCCTGATGTAGTGTTTGTAGTAGGTCGTGATGAGCAGCAGGAGTGAAGTAGTCAAGGTCAGAAGTAAGGCGTGTGATGTGCTGCTTGATAGTGGCGGAGGTTATGGCGCCTACCAGTCTCCGTCGATGTTGCTTCGCCGTGTAGTTGCAGGGAGCCTCACAGCGTCTACCTTTAGCGCCAAAACGTTGATGGTACCAACAGGAGGTAGGTACATTGTGCTGGGGGCTGGCGGCGGGGTCTGGGGCAGGACGGAGGTGTTGGGGTTGGTAGAACACAGTGCGTGGGGCAGGAACAGGAGAAGAAGCAGGCATGGAGGAGCAGAGCTGTTCAATGGTGTTCATCCTGCGGTTCAAAGTTTGCAACAGGTCCCTGATGTCTTGCTTGCCTGGTAGAATGCTACTTCTCTGAGAAGCGTTGATCAGGGCTAAGTGGAGGTGTAACCACTGAGTGGTTTGCGGCAGCATGGCACACAGCAGTGTATTCGTTGAATATTCTATCTGCCGCGGTTGAGTAAAGTTCAGGTGTTGATGAGTAATCTACTGCGGACAGGGTGATACGTACTTGTGTGGGGACCTTTTGTGCGTGAAGCTGGCGCAGGATAGGTTCGGGAAGTCTGTCTGAGTGCCGGGAGTTCAGCCTACACATCTCCTCCCAGAGAAGTCCCGGAGTTGAGATTCCAAGGGAGATAGAAGATAGGTTCTGCAGGAGACTGGGGCGGGTCTGTCGGTAATGCGTATTTAAGGCGTCCCGCAGGGTGGCAAATTTTTGTTCTCTGGGGGGTTGGAAGTAATCCGTGATACATGCGTGGCGACTTCCGTGGGCAAGGAGGAGAGCAGGACGCCGTACTTTTGCTCGTCAGTAGCTTGTGAGCAGATGAGGATTGCTTCCACATGATCTAACGAGCGTTGTGGTTGAAAGTCGAAAGTCGCTAGAGAGATCCGACCGCCCTCCATCCTGTGTGAGTGCGTGTTTCCGGGGGTCACCTTTTGTAGGGTGTTATATATATGTATGTTTATATGCTGCCTTTATTGAATGTATATATTATATATTATGTTACTTCTTACGAATTGTGTTAGGCACGTTGTCACTGTGAGGGGGCGTATTCTCGAGCTGCCACCAATGTGAGCGGGCTCGTTCTTGGTCTGTCACCAATGTGAGGGGGCCCGACTCCCTCTCTGTTTCTACACCACCCTCATCTTATTTACTTCTCTTAGTTCTTACTCTACTCAGTTCCGTCACCTATTCTTGGGTAGCATGGACGAGGGTCTAGGCACGTGAGTATGGTAGTTTTGGTATCAGGTCACTTGGATGGAAATAAAGGTAAAATACTGTGGGAGAAATGAATACCCCTTAATTACTCTAAAACAAGTTTATTAATATGAAATCAAAGGGGAAAATATATGTTAACACTCTCTGAGGACATATACTTCCAAGGAGTAACCCAGGGGAGAACACTAGGGCTCGCGGCCTTTGTTATTGTGGAGTAGCCAGACACATGGCGGGTCTGGGGTCTGGCCCAACGAAGCCTTGGGGCACATTAATCCGGCCGCATCGGCGCCATCTTCTCATATATGATCCCGCCTGGACATCTAATACATCCGAGGCCGTTGTTGGATGGTAGAGCGATTCAAGAATCACAATGGGATCGGGAGACAAACGGGAATCAGCGTCAGGGGACCTGTATGGATGAAGGGACGGGCACTCACTAACTGTGACAACAACATTACGTTTCAGGGGACGTTAAAGACATAAATATGACTTCACTCAGAGCATATCAACTACGTTACTGTAACACTTGCACAATCAACTATTAAGTGGGTCAAATCACTTAAAGAAGGGCGAATTACAACACAGAGTGGATTGGCATACCTGTATGGATGAAGGGACGGGCACACACTAACGGTAGAAATGCCCGCGGGGTAGAGTGACAATAGTGCATAGGGGTGAATTTCAAAAATTGATTAAATGGAATGGCCATTGGTCCAATACTGCGTACCCATAAAAAAAGAACACAGGCGAAATCCTGGGTCATTTGGACAATATTTAGAGGTAGCTCAAGTCAATTGAAGTTTTATCCATATAGGCAAAAAATACGAATATTCATAATATGCCGGTTTATTTTAAAATTTACATATTGAGCAAGTTTATGTGTACACTGTACATATAAATGATTAATTCCTTTTTAAAATGAAACTGCAGTGAACACGCTTACATTCATTGTTTTCGCTTTTTGCTTGTAAGGTCCTGTTTTGATGTCCCTGGTTGTGACAGCCTCTGCTCTTCAACAACCTGCAGCAGATGTTGACGCTGGTCTTCACTCTTCGTGATCTTGCTGTTGAATGCCTGTATCAAGGCAATCCCTCTCTCTGCAGTGTCGTTGATGACTCTGAGACCACCCACAACTGCGACGCCAGTTTTGAAGTCTTCATCATCAGACCATGTGTCAGGTTCCTTGGACAAAAAAGAAGTCTTCATTTTGAGACTTTCAAATAGAAAGTTTGATCCTCTAGAAGCAAAGTCTGAGAGCTGCTTTGTGGGAAGGGAAGATGTGGCAGGAAGAGCAGCACGTTTTGGTGAATCCTCGGTCGCCTTCCTCTCAACGATTGCCCGAACTATGTTTGTCTTCATTGTTGCATTAACTTGTGGATCGAAGAGTGCAAGACCCACCAAGCCTTCACTGAGGTACCACAGGTGACGACCGAAGACTGTGAGACATGTTCTTGATATTTTGACGTCGTGGTACTCTGACAGGTCTTGGAGGAGCCGCAAATCATTAGCAGGAGCGGAGGATGGAACGGAGGCCGTGAACCATGCACTGACATACACCTCTAGCACAAAGAATGTGAATCGTTTCAAGCCTAATGTCTCACGAGCAGTTAGTTTAAACTGATTAGCAAAAATCAGGATCTTCATGACATAAATGAGCTTAGCCATCCACCGTGCTCGGTGAAGTGCTCCGGGCCGTCGGAGATTAAACTTGGGTAGAGCTCCATCGAGACACCTGATTGCTAGCTCCAGTACCTCACGGTAATCATCACGTGGCTGCTGCTTCTTGCCCAGATGATGTTTCCAGCAACAGATGAGGTCATCTCGTTTCTTGTACAAACTTGGAGGGAGGTCTGAGAGAGGGCTGTAGTCATCTTGACTGATGTCCTTCCACTTATGCTTGAAGGGAGAGAAGAGAGTAATATCTGGTCCAGAGGAAGGCCCCATGCATTCCACATACGCTTTCTCGGCAACAAGCTCAAGGATGTGGTGACGACACGCGAGATGCAGAAGACGGCGGCCGAGTTTCTGCTCCAGAATGACACATGCCCCCGACAAGTGCCCAGTGTTAGAAGCTGTTGTGTCAAAACTGAGTGCTGAAACATTCTCTGATATTTTCCACTCTTCCAGCGCTGCACTGACTGCTGTAGCAATGGCCTGTCCAGTCCCTGACAATAGTTTCGGGACACCAAGCAGCTTTTCAGTATTGATTCCGGAGACAAGAATGGCGATTCGGTCAACACTCGCTCCTTGTTCATCAGGAATAATTTTTCCATCCCAGTGCACAGTGAGCACTTCACTAGGTTGAAATTTTTCTTTAATTTCGTTGGCAATCCCAGAACGGTGGGTCGCTCGCGAAGTACGCACTGTCTCATAGTTTAAAACTAGTTCCATTGGGTCATGACCTAGACTAGCAGCCGTGGCACTGACGATCCGGAGAGCAGAGCGGTGACTGATCCCAGTGCGGTCCAATGTACTTGACAATTCAGGGGTGATAACTTTGAGAGTAGCACGTTTACGATTGGAAGAAGATACCACTGGTGATATCGCTAGGGAACTTGTAGATGATGACGAGCTTGATTGTGATTCTGTTTCAGACGAAGAACCCAACTCATCATATTCAAGAGCAGAACTGGCTTGATTCTGTTGTAGAGATTGCTTACTCTTGCTTTCTTCCCGACGCTTCATGGAACAAGCAATCTTTTTGTCTACTCCTGCCATTACACCTCTTCTCCCTTTTTCTCGTTGCGCTGCCAGGAATGCTCGGTCTTCTTTGATGGTCAAGAGCTGCATTGCCTTGGGGTGGGCAACATCGAAGAGGTCCTCTAACTCATCACAAAAAGTTTCCTCTTTCTTACGTTGTGTGTCTGTAGTGCGAGTGCAGTTTTTCTTAAGTCCCTTCCACATTAAAAAAAGATCCACTACCTTTCGTCCAATACTCTTCTCAGTTATGGTAGGAATCCGTGCTTTATTCCAGAAACTAATAACCGATGCTGCAACTTCACTCGCAGAATCATTCACTGTTTTCTTATGTTCATTGTGACCGTGGAAAAACAGACGTAGAACATCTCCTCTTGAAGGAAGTTGTGCACCCGTGATTTCGGTTATGTGTTGACCAATGAGCCAAACTTCAGTTTTTGAACGTGTACTCGCCATTGAACCTGAAACAAACAAAAACATTTATGTAACTTATGTTGTTACTGTTATGCAAACAACAGCACCCATAAAGCATACGGCATGCAAGATCACTTGTATAAAGTTTTTAAAGTGTTATATACCTAAATTGATGCATTGATTTTAGACAAAGACAATGGTACTAACCGTAATACTGCAACAAGAGCGACGCACACACACCCACCGTCACGTCTCACACACAACTGATGCTACTGTACCAGTCAGACACTGGCACACAACCTCTTCCCCCTACCCAGACTGACACCCGCCTCTCCCTCCCCTCTGCATTGCCAATAGCTGCACCAGCCAAAATACTCATTACTCATTTTTAGAAAAAATGTTAGGAACAACTTTAGTTTGAATTTGCATTCTACATATACCTGCAAAGTTTCATAGTAATCGGTTCATAAATAAAGAAATTAGAAAAAATCAATAATAATTTCAGTAGTGTTAACTTCAAATGGCTTGAGCCACCTCTAAATATTGTCCAAATGACCCAGGATTTCGCCTGTGTTCTTTTTTCATGGGTACGCAGTATTGGACAAATGGCCATCTAAAAATAAAAACTTTCACTTTTTATTGTCACCCTACCGCGGGGCCCTCACTCAAAACAGACCAGGGAGTCCACCTACTTCTATTCCGATGAATTAATTTACGGTACACTCTGACGTTGAAATTGAGACTATGAACTCATTTTCATTCTCTACTATTATCTTCACTAACAATGCTCTGACTCAGCTATTAAAAGCAAAATTAAATTGATTACAAAGGGTTGGATGGCAACAGGTCCCAACATACAGCGTCTACTCCCATAGACCAAGACGGGGGAAACAGAGAAAACGGGGGACGTTTCCCCTGGGGGACTCAGAAGGTTTTGTGGACGTTTGAGCGTAATATGAATCCTTAAGGTTTTCAGGTTAGCCGTCATGACCATTACATCACCGAGAACAGAGAATAAACAACCAGCCAGACAGACCATGTGACTCTTCATTCTCCCATTAAATAACCCAAGATACTACACTGGCGACGAGGATGGGATTCTCAAAGTGTTGGTGAAGTCCTTGAAGAGAGGATAGTGACCACTGAGGGGAAGGCTACTCTGAACCTGGAGAATTTAAGTGAAGAGAGCAACCATGGCTGGCGTCAGTGGATCCATCGGACGAGTGGGAGAGTATGATGCAGACAAGGAAGATTTCACATCATATTGTGAGAGAATGGACTTCTTCTTTCTGGCAAATGAATTAATGGACGACGGTGGGGATGCGGAGAAGAGAAAAGTCCTTGAAAAGAAAAGGAAAGCAATCTTTTTGACAGAGGTAGGTGTTAGGTTCTGAATAATAAGTTCTATATACAGGAGAGAACACAAACACCTGTATAGTTTTGTAGGTTCGGTTTACTGGATAAGAGTATGTACACAAAGGAGAGCAGCACTCTCTCTTGACTAGGCTCCCGGTCAACTGCTATAGGCGACGTATGGCAAGTGATACATTAGCAGCTTCCATACGTCGCCAGGCACATTAATTAAGCGTGTGGGATATGGTAATAACATTGCCACACGCTGCTAGCTAGGCTGAATAAATAATACATAAATGGAGCACATACATAATATACATACATGATATATAATCCAGCATACATAGTATACATACACCTCCCTCCCCCCTATACGCTCATAGCAAAGTCTTGAGCGGACCTTTTCTTTTGGATCCGTTCTGAGCGTCGAGGGACTTCATCACTGGGAAGGGTATGGGACTCAACACTGGTGGCGGGGCCAGCGGAAGGCATTGTTACGGGTCGGAGAAAACGGCGGTTCCTCCACCACACACGACCACTGGGTAACCGCACCTGGTAGTCCCGTGACCTGCCGAGACCCATGACTACGCCTACTTTGTCCCAACGTAGGGAGGTCGGGTCCTGAACACGGACTTGGGTGCCGACACTCAACCTGGGGAGAGAACGGGCGTGGTCATTGTAGCGGGCGGCGACGTCCTGAACACGTTCGGCGGCTCGGCGATCGCAATCCTCTGTCTTGGCCTGCCACTCCTTGGAGAAGGATTGAGGGTGAGCAGGGACACAAGAACGAAGGGGGCGTCCATACAAAACCTGGGCAGGGGAGCGTCCGGTGTGGTTAGGTGTGTTGCGGAGTTCAAGAAGACCCCTGTCGAAGGCCTCGCAGTCAATGTTCCCAGAAGGGGCCACCTTAAGGATGAGGTGCTTCAGGGATTTGACAGCAGCCTCAGCGTGGCCGTTGGACTGCGGGTAATGGGGCGATGACAACACATGCCGGACTCCCCATCGGTCAAGGAACGCAGCAAAGTCCCGGCTTGTGAACTGAGGCCCTCCGTCGGTTCGCAGGCGTACAGGAACGCCCACGTCACGGAAGTAGTGGCGGAACTTGCTGATGGTGGCGGCAGACGTCGTGTCATTACCGCACTTGATGACAACCGGCCAACCAGAGAGACGGTCGACGATAACGAGGAAGGACTTTCCTGACACACAGAAAAAGTCGGCCGGCACAGACTCAAAGGGGCGGGTGGGGTTGTCGTCACTCATAAAGGGTTCCTGCTGCTGGCTGGGTTGTAATACGTGGCGGGGCTTACACACCTGGACAGCATTGGAGATGTCGGGGTCGATGCCAGGCCGGAACACAGTCTGTCTTGCACGCCGTTTGGTGGCCTCGGCTCCACAGTGACTGTCGTGGAGGCGAGCCAAGGCGTGGAGACTTGAAGCAGCAGGGACAACTACCGAAGGAGAGGTGTCACTGGCCAGAGGTAGGGGCAGGGCGGCAGCAGGGTAGTTGCTGCTCCCTTCGTGCACCCTGTTGGCGTGTTTTACCTCGAGAATCGGTGTTGGGAAGTCCTGGGGGATGATGGCCAACTCTTGGCAATGTCTGTAGGACAGCAAAGGAGTCGGGACGCCATTATGCACATCAATCCAGGCTTGACACGACCTGTTGCCAAAGGTGACGTGTGCATAGAGTGAACCTAGGGCCGGGGTCATCTGTGAACCATCTGCCATAAAGCGGAGATCCTTGGGGGGCGGTCCTAGATCACTTGGAGAGAGCCCCAAGCATTGCAAATGCTGGGGACCGATGACTGTAGCATCAGCGCCGGTGTCGGGCAACATCTGAAGACGGGATGACACACCGCCGTAGGTCACGATGACGCTGATGTACTGGGGGACTTTGGTCCTGGGACGCGGGGGGGAGCACACATTCCTAATGTGGCTCGAGCGTTGTCAGGAGTCGTCGTACCTCTGATTGGAAGACTGTGGGCGGCCCTCTCTGGTGGAGGGGGGCTGAAGCTTCCGCCGACGCGGTCCCTTGGGTATGTTGGAAGGGCAACACTTGTCATAGTGGCCCAGACGACCACACACATTGCACTGGACGCGTTTGGCTGGGCACCGTACTGTGAGTGACCAGTGGCCCTTACGGTCACAACTGTTGCAGGTAGACTGAGCAGCTGGACACACCTGTGTTCCGTGCTGCTTACCACAGTTGTTGCAAAATAAACCGGGCGTGGACGTGGTGGGCGAAGGCGTAGGAACAGACTTCTTGTCCTTCTTGTACCGGGACACAGCGCGTACAGCTGTGGGGGGAGCACGGATGGCAGAGGTGGCACACCTGGCAGCCTCATAGGAGCGACATATCGTCAACACATCCTTAAGAGAAGAGGAAGAGTCGAGGGAGGTGAGGCGTTGGACAAGTTCCTCGTCCTTAACACCCATCAGGATCACCTGCCTCAACTGGGTCTCCTCGCACTGCTGGTGGTGGCCTGGACATATATCTACCTCTTCCGAGGCTCTCTTAAGACGCACGTAAAAGGCATCAAAAGACTCACCCTCCATCTGTCTGCAGCTAAACAATTCCCTCCTGCGCAGAGCTTCATTCTGCTGTCCTTTGATGTGCCGTTGTAGAACGTCCAGTACCTCCTCTACAGACAGCAAAGAGGTTGGGGGTACCTGCAACGTATGTTCCAAGACACGCTGAATTTCCAAGGACAGGCACATGCGCAGCTGGATGAGTTGTTTAGGCTGTGACAAACTCTGGAGATCCACCATTGTAGAGTAGTCAGTCCACTGTCGCCGCCATTCACGAAAAGTCTGGAAAGTCTCATCAGGCTTCAAGATGGGCGGCGTTTGAGCTGCTGCTTTAGGTGGGGCTGGGGGGTGTGAAGGAAGCATGGATGAGGTATCTGAACCAGTCAGTACCGAGGCAGTGTTAGAGCCAGGGGCTTGGTTAACAGTGAGGCGAGATATCAAGGCTTCAAACCGTTCACTGTCTTCCAATCTCCGTTGGTTGTCTCGTTCTGCCTCTGCTTGCCTTCTGTGCTCATCCGCCAAACGTCTGTGGGCTTCATCCTCGCGTTTCTCATCTCTCATAAACTTCAGTAAAGCAATTATCTCTGGAGACAACGCTGAATATTGAGGTGAGGGACTGCGCGATGTGGGGGCTGAAGCGTCGTGGCCGGTCTGGTCATCCGTCTCTGCGGGGCTGTCACCCGCCTGGGTCATCCAGACGCTGGGTCCACGGCTACGTAAGGCGTGAGACATAACTACTTCCTCTGTGTACTATGTCTTAATCAGTGTTGACCGGTCAGCCCGTCGTATCAACAAGATTTCAGACAAAAAATTAATTAAATACACAGATAAGTAGGTTATATATATAAAATATATATAAGGAAGCCGCGCGGTCAGCGAGTGTCGTGTGCGAGTGAGTGTGTGTCCTGGGCGGGTAGAGCGTCTCGCCCCAGCTGTGAGGGGGGGTGGAGGCGGCGCTGTGAGGGGGGGTGGAGGGAGAGGCGCGGCGACTCCCAGTCAGTCTAGTTACCCTCAGGACGCGGTCAGGGACGGGTGCACTGAACTTTACTCCTTACAAATGCCCAGAACGTGCCGTATACCTTGGGAATCCTTTAGAACAAGGTCACACATGAATGGCACGAACACACAATGCACTAAACACTTCACAGAAAATCACTGTCACTGACACTGCTCAAAGTTGCTGAAATTCTTCGAGGAGAGATGGCGCGGGAGTTGACCCAAGGCTTGACCCAAGACGGGAGGGGACCCTAGCCGGCTTTCTACAAACTTTGCGCTATCACTCGTAATTATCCAGTAAGACTACGCACTGCGCCATGTTAGGTTCTGAATAATAAGTTCTATATACAGGAGAGAACACAAACACCTGTATAGTTTTGTAGGTTCGGTTTACTGGATAAGAGTATGTACACAAAGGAGAGCAGCACTCTCTCTTGACTAGGCTCCCGGTCAACTGCTATAGGCGACGTATGGCAAGTGATACATTAGCAGCTTCCATACGTCGCCAGGCACATTAATTAAGCGTGTGGGATATGGTAATAACATTGCCACACGCTGCTAGCTAGGCTGAATAAATAATACATAAATGGAGCACATACATAATATACATACATGATATATAATCCAGCATACATAGTATACATACAGTAGGAGCTAATGTTTATTCTACTCTGGTCAATCTGCTTACTCCAGACAAACCCAAAGACTCCTCACTGATTCACATTACCAAGATTCTGAAGCAACATTTTGATCCTGCTCCACTTGAGATCGCTGAAAGTTACAGATTTGGCACCAGAGATAGAGGTAAAGATGAATCAGTAAGTAATTATATAGTAGCTTTGAAGAAGTTATCCATTCACTGTAACTTTGGACAGTTCTTGAATCGAGCTCTAAGAGACAGGTTTGTAATAGGCCTGAATTATGAAAAAATACAGAATAAATTAATGAACACCACTAACTTAACTTTTGAAAGTGCAAGTCAGATAGCTACAAGCATGGAATTGGCCGAGAAAAACACCATAGAATTTGTTCTCAATGCTGGTATTGAAACAGTTGGCAGTAGTGGCTCAGTGTGTAAAGTAACTGTAGCCAAAAGGAATAAGTATGCCACAAAACAAGGAACACATGCTGATTTCAAATGTAAGAGGTGCCAAGGGAAACATGAAAGCTTTCAGTATAAGTTCAAGAATTCAAAATGTTACAATTGTCAACGTATTGGACATATTGCTCCTGCCTGTAGAAGTGATAGAGGTAGAGTATATGCAGTTGAAGGTGGAGAGAAGGAAATGAAAAACAGTATTCATGAGAGTGTTAGTAATTTTGGATCTGATAATGATGAGAGTGCCCATGTGTTTACTATTTACACCAGTCATGAAGAGAAAGTTAAACATAGGTATAATGTGGACTTGTGTATTAATGACACACCTGTAACCATGGAAATGGATACTGCAGCTGATTTCTCCATAATGAGTAAAGATATGTACGAGAAACTATTTGCGCATGTGCCTTTAGAAGACTCAGGTGTCAAGTTGAGAACTTATACTGGAGAGATTTTGAACACAGAAGGTAAATTAGAGTGTGAGGTAAAGTACAAAATTCAGAATTTAAAGTTGCCATTAATTATAGCTAGTTATGTGAATAGACCAACTTTGTTCGGTAAGAACTGGTTGTGTGAACTTGAGATGGACTGGAAGGAGATATTTAGTGTTAGAATGTGTAACAGTATTCCAGGTCTTGAGAAATTGCTTGAAAAATACGAGATTTTATTTGTAAAGGGACAGGATGGTATAAAGGGTTATGAAGCTCATATCACCATTGACAAAGATGTTACACCCATATATGCTAAGTCCAGACCTGTTCCTTATGCATTGAAAGGTGAGGTTGAGAAGGAATTAGACAGACTTGTGAGTGAGGGAATTATTGTGAAAACCGCCAAGAGCAATTGGGCTGCTCCAATAGTAATTGTACCTAAAGCTGATAAATCTGTTAGACTATGTGGTGATTATAAAGTTACCATTAATCAAGCTGTTGAGGATGAGCAATATCCCTTACCCACATCTCAAGATTTGTTTGCTGCACTAACAGGTGGAACCATTTTCACTAAGTTAGACTTGTCCCAAGCATATGCTCAGGTCTCTGTTGATGCTGAAAGTCAACAGTTCCTTACCATCAACACTCATAAAGGATTGTATAAGTTCAAAAGGTTGCCTTATGGTGTTAAAAGTGCACCAAAGTTATTTCAGTGCATCATGGACAAAATTCTTGTGGGTCTTCCCAATGTGTTATGTTTTCAGGATGATGTCCTTATTGTTGACAGTGACATCCAAAATCATGTCAAAACCCTAGCCACAGTATTCGAAAGATTGTTGGCACACACTGTCAGGCTCAACAAGAGCAAATGTTCATTCTTAGCTAAAGAAGTAACTTATCTTGGCTACAAAGTGAATGCAGAAGGGCTGAGACCTGTAGAAGATAAAGTAGGAGCCATAGTAAATTTACCTGCTCCAAAAAATGTCAGTGAATTGAAAGCTTTCCTAGGGATGATACAGTATTATTCAAGGTTCTTGAGTGGACTTTCGTCAGTTTTAGCCCCTCTGCATGAACTATTAAAGAAAGGGATACCATGGAAATGGAACAGTGCAACTCAGAAGTCATTTGAAGATTGTAAAGCTGCTCTGTCTAGTACTGATGTTTTGGTCCACTATGATACCAGTAGAACACTAAAGCTTGCTTGTGATGCATCGGGCTATGGATTAGGTGCTGTCATAAGTCACATAATGGATAACGGTGAAGAGAGACCCATTGCATATGCCTCGAGAACTCTTACCCAAAGCGAGAAAAATTATGCACAAATAGAGAAAGAGGCTTTGTCTATCATATTTGGAGTAAAGAAATTTCACCAGTATCTATATGGGAGGAATTTTGTTTAAATAACTGATCACAAGCCTCTCTTGGCAATTTTGGGTCCTAAATCACCTGTTCCTACACTTGCTGCAGCAAGAATGCAGAGATGCTTTGTCAAGGTTGCCATGTAGCGGATCAAATGATGGAGTAGAGCCTAAGGTTTATGCTGTAACCATGATAGCAGAAGATTTTCCAGTCACCTCCGGAATGATTGCTCATGAAACTAGGAAAGATGTTGTATTAGGAAGAGTCCTGGAGTATACACTAAATGGATGGCCAGAGATTTGTCCATCCTTAGACTTTCAACCGTATCATTTAAGGAGATGTCAATTATCAGTAGAACAGGGATGTGTATTGTGGGGTATGAGAGTGTTAATTCCACAGTGTTTTAGAGGGCAAATTTTGAATGAACTGCATTTTGAACATCCAGGTATATGTGCTATGAAAGCACTGGCCAGAAGTTTTGTGTGGTGGCCTAAACTGGATGGTGAAATAGAAATGATGGTACGTGAGTGCTCTGTTTGTCAGAATGTTAGGAGTATGCCACCCAGCACACCTTTGAAAACCTGGAAATGGCCTACCCGTCCCTTCCAAAGAGTACACATTGACTTCTGTGATAAGGGAACAGACAAATTTCTTGTATTAATTGATAGTCATTCAAAGTGGATTGATGTTAAGCACATGTACAGTACTAATGCTGGTAGCACCATTGATGAATTAAGATTAATGTTTGCCGAACATGGAATACCAGAAGAGGTAGTTTCTGGCAATGGTCCTCCATTCCAATCATCAGAGTTTAAAAACTTCATGAGATTCAACGGTGTAAAGCATGTACTGACCCCACCCTATCATCCTGCCTCTAATGGTGCAGCTGAGAGATCAGTTAGAATTGTAAAGGAAGCACTTTCCAAGCAGGTAATTCAAGGAACTGTAGGAAAATCAATGAAACACAGACTAGCAAATTTCTTACTCAGATACAGAACCACGCCACATAGTGTGACAGGATGTACTCCTGCAGAGTTAATGGTGAAGAGACAGTTGAGAACAAGATTAAGTTTAGTTAAGCCAAGTCTGTTTGAAGTTGTAGAGAGGAAACAAGCTCAACAAAAAATGTATCGTGATAAGAGTTCCAGTGAAAGAGTGTTCAAGGTAAATGATAGGGTGAGAGTTAGGAACATGGCTAAAGGTTATGGTACTGTACATGCAAAGTGGATAACTGGTGTCATCGACAAAGTATGTGGATCTAGGACATATTTAGTGAAATGTGGTAACTCTTTGAGGTATGTTCATGTGGATCACATCATTCAGGCACATGACGAGATGAATGTAGCACCAGGACATGATGATAAACTTGACACATTTTCAGATGATCATCATCATGATGATGTCAAAGATGATGTTTCCCAGCATCCACTCACTATGTCAACTGATTGTAGTGATGATATGTCTGTCACTGATAATGCACAGAGTGCAAGTGAAACCCCTGTAAAACTTGGAGGAAATAGTCCTAGAAGATCAAACAGAGTTAGGAGACCTGTAATTAAATTAGACCTCTAATTATCTGAATTGTGAACAGGCCTTCAAAACTGTTTAGTTAGGAAGTTATATTTGTTGTGTTCTATTCTCTTCTTCCCTGCCATATGTAATTCTGTAAGTTTTGTTTATTTAGGATTTGTAGCAGCCATGCTCTCTTTTGAAAGGGAAAAATAGTGTTATATATATGTATGTTTATATGCTGCCTTTATTGAATGTATATATTATATATTATGTTACTTCTTACGAAATGTGTTAGGCACGTTGTCACCGAGAACAGAGAATAAACAACCAGCCAGACAGACCATGTGACTCTTCATTCTCCCATTAAATAACCCAAGATACTACATAGGGTTACGTGATATTATATTGTCTAGTATACTGCCAGATCTGGGGTCACTAAATCTAAGGGGATAACTTAACTCTAATCTTAATTTCTAAGGGTCGCTGCCACCAGACCCCCTCTGGACAACATGTAGCTCGTTAGGTAGCGGGCAGAGCGGACTAGGCATTGGGTTAGGTTTTCCATTGACCAGATCGATAAGGGTAAAGAAGGGGGAAACCATAACATGTCTTAATTGATTTATTCCTTATAAAACATACTGGTAAAAAAACATATACATGAATTGGCCTTCCTCAGAAGAACACGGAATTTTGGTTACCCAGCTGGGCCCCAGACTCTTACATTACTGGCGGGTCATCCACCTACTAATTGCATAACAATCGGTGAACGCCGTATCTCGGTTGTTCCTGCTTACAATATTCCTTAACACATCAGACTGCTCCACTTGTGTGGACTTTTAGCACCGTCGGTTATCATACATAGTAGCACCATCTCAACACACCTGTTACACTCCATACCTGCAAGTATGTGGCTCCTTGTGACTTTTAGGTATACACAACGGGCACCTCGTTCGCACACCGCCCTCGGTGGGTAAAGACGAGGGCTTCACCTAGAGACATACCAGCACTATTTCTACGCCTGGTATTATAGGTCGCTCCAAGTGACGACCGCAGTTTCTCACGGTCTCCTTAGTTGTGACTATTCATGTGGAGTGGTGCGCTGGGAATCCACAGGTTCACAGTGGACTGGTATAGCCGGGGAGTAATCCCCACCTGGTGTGACGCTCAAGTGGACAATGGCGGCCGGGCGGCAAGATACTCCGGCCACATGGCACCTGTGGTGATGGCAGAACGGGAAAGACTAAGAAATAATGCCTGACAGGCGGTTATCCCACCCCTTAACACATCCCTATCACACTTATATATCCGGCAAAGCTTTAAACTGTAGTAACTGCTATTTATCAACCTTAATTGTAGGGCGGGATATAGCCCGCTAGGACACTGACCTGTGGTGACGGCAGAACGGGAAAGACTAAGGCCGGCTTCCCGCCGCTTCTCGTCACATAGGCCTACAGTTTCCAATCCTCAATTTACACTTTTGTTTCTTATGGTTCTCACCTGAACACTTTACCGTATATTGTCACTCATTTCTTATAAACACATATATTAATCCTAAATGACACACTAAGGTAAGGTCTTGGTTTGCTAGTGCTTGGGTAAATGCCTGAGATTATAATATTAACGGGGCATCTGAGGCGGGTACATGACGCGCCTTGAAACAAAAGCCGAATGATCATGGCGGGGGTGTATCAATGTCACTTAAAAACTGTAATGAGGGATCCTCCTCTCACACATTGCACGATTTGAACACAGACATAAGATTCTCTGATCACTGTACCTGTCGTGGGTATATGTCACGTGAGGCTACGAGGTGTATTAAATTCATACCGACGCATACACGATATTTCCTTTCCAGTATAGTTTCTAGATCACTGTCAACACCTCACATAGTTCTGATACATTTATCCTTTTTCCAGATCATTGTTCTCATGTATTTTCATATGATATTTGTTGGAGTTATGTTCGCTACACGCCCACAGACGTAAATAGTAGGACCTTCAAACCCTGATCCACACTTAGTCTTACAGTACACTAGTCCGGCTCAACTGGACTGTAACATTCATCTTATGCCTACCCTGAGTGATCCTTAATGCTATGAATACATACACCTGGGTACAATACAACACATGGTCTAGGAACCTTGAGTAGGTGAGTTGTCCTTTCTCAATGTTTCCCGTTTTCTGAGGTTCTACAAGCGCGGTGCATTTGAATGTTATGTAGCGTAATATGAATTAGATGGGATTTTTAGGGATGACAATGATGTGCGCAGTACTTAGCCTTCCCCTCCCAAAGATTCATATTATGCGAAATAATATGCAAAGCACTAACGCTGTAGTGTACATACATTTTACAACATCCTAACAGTTCATGATTAGAGTACCTTAATCCATCACACAAAACATAAGGAGACTTAAACGTTTCCTACGAGCGTCTCCGCTACCATATACATCAGACAACCGTTTACAATTCTGCTAGTTCGGTATACAATATATCAGTAAAAAGAAAATTATAAGGAGACAAACTTTTCATACTCGAGTCTCCGTTACCTATACATACCACAACTTATCAATTCTTATTTCAGTACAATATAGTATAGGGAACATTCCCTTAACAGTTCATCAGCGTAACACCTCAACCTATTTTTGGCCCCAGCACATAAACAGTGACTCTTTGACATTACATCTACAACAAAAGTTCTCTGCATGAAATTACATATCCTAAGGAATTTAAATTCTTGTCTATGAATGGGGAATTAGTTACATCAGACACTTCCTCAGATTACTACTTCCTTTCAATAATAATTCACCTTTTCAACACAAAACCGTGGTTCTAGACATACACATTGGGGCTCATAACACAAAACCCGTATTTTCTATCTCACAGTTCAAAAGAACTGGTATTTGAAAGTCGGGGTGACTCCCTCACCCGGAGCGAGTCAACAACCCAAACAAAACTTCCGACACACATAAACTGAGATTTTTTTCTTTCGACAACGTAGGCAGCAACTGGATCTCCGGACTTCAGTTCATAAGAACTGGGATTTATAATGTTGGGGTGACTTCAGTACGACTGACGAAGTCAACAACCCACAAACTTTTGACACACATAAACTGAGATTTTTCTTTCAACAACATAGGCAGCAACTGGATTTCCGGACTTCAGTTCATAAGAACTGGGATTTATAATGTTGGGGTGACTTCAGTACGACTGACGAAGTCAACAACCCAAAAAAAATTCTGACAATATAGAGACCACTACTAATAGTTGATCTTCAAAAAGCATCCCGACAAACCATCTGAGCAACTGTCTCCCCCACCCAAAACTTTATAATTCAACAAATCAACCTAACAACTGGAAAGCCAATAATATTCAATTGAAGCAACATTCTGGAACTAGATTTCCTACAAATCCATTCTAACTACTGGTCTCCTCTGCCTCACAGGGAATCTACTTGCAGGTTGATCTACCACATTTCCGTCATCACTTTCCTCATCTGTCTCGTCTGACCCCGAGTCCGAGGAAGACTCACATGGTGGAAGTAAGGGCTCATTCAGCTGAACAAACATGTCTCTACTTACATACCTCTTTACTTTCTCAGCCGCTCTCTTTATCACCTCACTTTCATCCAAGGGGTTAGTCAACTCATATGCGGCACCATCTCGTATAATTTCTGTTATAGTGTACGGACCCTTCCACTTGGTATTCAACTTCCTACTGGTCCCAGGGTTGGGCCATTCATTCCTCACCCATACTGTTTCTCCTAACTGCATAGTTTGGTTCGTTCTTGATCTATTTGCTCTCTCTCTGGTCTCTCGTGACATCCTGGCAGACATCTCTTTTATCAACCTATGGGCTTCTTTCAACTCTTGACTGCTCTCACTCTCTATTATAGGTAAGTCAATTCCTACTTGTCTTTGTACATGCCTTGAAAAGAAAGCAAAATGAGGCTGTACTCCAGTTGTGGCATGGACATACGTGTTCAGAGCCGACTGCACGGGACTGAGAAATTTTGGCCACTGAAGTGGATTATCTTCACACATGATTGCAAGTGTTGTATTAAGGGTCCTGTGCATTCTCTCTGTGACACTATTACCTCTAGGGTGGTAAGGCAATGTAAAATAGTTCTTAATGCCAGTTACGTTACATAGTTCTCTAA
This sequence comes from Homarus gammarus, assembly GCA_958450375.1. Lineage (NCBI taxonomy): Eukaryota > Metazoa > Arthropoda > Malacostraca > Decapoda > Nephropidae > Homarus > Homarus gammarus. Next base: position 35,990 of record CAUDMG010002090.1, on the reverse strand, counting down.
ATTGTGTTGCTGTAAATTCCCCTCCATTATCTGCAATGACTACTCCAGGGCTACCAAAGACAGGAATGAATTTACTAAATTCCCTGGTCACTTCCTGAGTGGATTTGGTCCTCAACGGGTAGAAATTGACAAACCTAGAATAGTGATCTATGACGGTCAACACATAGCGATACCCCTTCGCACTATTATGTAAGTCTGTCAAGTCCACAGATACTCTCTCCAAAGGTTTAGTTACTTCTGACATCCCCTGCCATTGCTGTTCTAACCCTTTCGTCCCTTTGAACCTTTGACACACTTCACATGATTCTACAAATTTCACACAGTCTCTGCGATAATTTGGCCAATAGAAAAGGCCTTCTACTCTGGCTATAGTCTTCCACTGTCCTAAGTGACCTGAGGCCTCTCTGTTATGTGCCCACTCTAGTGCTGCTTTACGCAAATGATCAGGTATTACAAGGCAGTACAGCAATGCTTTGTCAATTTGTTCCTTTACTAAATACAATACCCCTTCCGCTACTTCAAATTTGTCAATAGTCGTCTTTGGATATTTATGTTTGGGTACCTGTCCTCCTTCTAAATAACTAGCCAATGTTTCCCACCTCTCGTCTTTTCTTTGTTCTATTCCTAACTGCCGAGGTGTTAAACCATCTAGCTGAGGGAGCTGACCTACCGTCCTACTCCTGGCTACTTTCCTTAGGGCCCCTACCGGCCTACTCAATGCGTCCGCGACTAGGTTTGCCTTTCCAGGTTTGTACTCTATCTTATATATGTAATCCCTCATTTCCAACATCCATCTATTCATTCTTTGACTTTTAGTTTTCTTGTTAAAAACAGACGTTAACGGCTGGTGGTCAGTCTTGATGGTGAATTGGGAACCCCACAGAAAATGATGGAAAAATCTACAGGCTAACACTATCCCCAATGCTTCTTGGTCGGTGGTGGAATACCGTGTTTCCGCGGGCTTTAGCTTCCGAGAGAAATACCCAACAGGACGCAAAGAACCGTCATCCTGTAATTGATTCAGTGAGGCTCCTACACAGAAATTACTAGCGTCACTGTGTAGCTCAAATGGTTTATCCATGTCCACTTTTACTAGTACTGGAAAGGAAGCTAATGTCCGCTTTAACGTTTCAAAAGCTGTCTGGCATTCATCCGTCCAGGCAAAGGCAGCTTGTTTCCTAGTGAGTTCTGTGATAGGATATGCGATCTTAGCAAAATTTGAAACATGCTTACGATAAAACCCGCACATCCCTAAAAATTGTCGGACTTGTTTGACATTAGTGGGTGGTTTACAGTCTGTTACTGCTTTTACATTCTCTGGATCCGGCTCAATATGTCCCAAGAATTTTACTTGTCTTTGACCAAACTGACATTTAGATAGGTTTAATTTGATTCCCATATTTACAAACCTGTCAAATACTTTAGCCAATCTGCTCATGAGGGTATTGAAATCAGGAGCCCACACTATGACATCATCTAGATAGTTCCTGACCCAATCTTCTTCTGCTAAAGGAGCTAAGACCCTGTTTACTTCCCTCGTAAAAACGGCTGGGCTGGCTGACAAACCAAAAGGGAGGCGTTTGAACCGCCATAAATTATACCCATCACTGAAGGTGGTTATATCTCTACTGTGGGGGTCAAGAATTACCTGATAGTAAGCATCTTTCAAATCTAAGGTGGCATAATATTTATTTCCGGCAGCCTTCTCAACTAATTCATCCAACCTTGGCAAAGGTTGTATATCTACTTTCAAGTGTTTGTTGACTGCTCGGAAATCAAGGCACATACGTTTCGACCCATTAGGTTTAGTTACTAACACGATAGGTGATAGCCAGACAGCGGTTGATGGTTCAATGATGTCCCTATCTCTCATGTCTCTCATCATTTCTTTAATAGTACCCTTGGCTTTCTCGGGATACCTATACTGAGGTCCTCTTACAGGTTGTTCATTAACCAGTGGGATGTTAGCTGGCAAACCCTTAATGGTGCCTATTTCATTGGGACCTAAGACAAACAACGCATCATGATTCATTACCACCTGTTGCAAGTGTGTCCGCATGTCCCTATCTAAGTGTGGCCATTGCTGGGTCCTAATTAACTTTTTCAATTTGTCCTGTCTAGTTTCCCCACGTTTCACCTCATCACAGTCTGGTACCATAGAATTTAGTACTTCTTGAGCTCGTCTAATTTTGTGGACTGGGGAATTTTCCATACCCCTACAAAGTAAGCATTTAGTTGGGAATTTCACATCATGAGTCAGTCTTAAGGGGATTTTGTTAGACCTCTTATCATCTTCTCTCTGTATGGCCAGGTGATGTGGTGAGCACAGGGGTATGTCTACAGACCGGCCTACCTCACCTAACTCTTCATAAATGTGTGAGATAGTTCCGAGATTATTCCCTTCATCATCAAAGTAACAGAATTCCTCATCATTAACTACTTCATATTCACCTAAAACCGCACCCGGACTCAAACAAACTGGCTGCTCTGGAACATTACTCATAGGAACATAAACACAGGAATCATCTTGGACTATCACACACATATCCGGTTGTTGTTTCAGCCCCTTATGCGTAAATCTAATACTTATGGTCTGACCTACCCCTACCTTCACTTTAACTGGCCTAATATGAGAATTGTGCCCACTTATTGTAGTCTTCCTATCAATGTGTAAGTTAGTTAGCTCCTTGGGGGAAGATAAGATCGAAGCCTTCGTGAACTGTTTGACTTTGACAACCGTTCGCAACTTTCCTCCATGACTTGGTGTCCAATAAACTTGTTTATGACCCCCCCAACTGAACTGATTTTTTTTGTGATGCCACCAAACTCCAAATCTGCCTAAAATGTCTGCTCCCAATAATACATCAGTATCCAACATGTTATCTTCCACTATTACAGCTTGGTGACGGATTCTTTTCCTACGGGACAACTGTACACTGATGACAACAGTGCCTAGGGTCTTAAACTCTTCCCCGTTAATAGCTACATATCTTTGGGTACAAGGCCTAATGGGCCCCACCTTCAAGGCACTAACCAAGCTATCTTTAATGATAGTAGCTTCACTACCCGTATCAACCAATGCTATACAAGTATGTTCACATATAGGTAACTTAATACATGGAGAACTGCGTGGGAACGGATGTCGTGGTCATTGGCCCGAAGGGGGATTCCTAGCTTGGCGTCCTGGACAAGTGGCGAAATAACTCTTACAGTTCATCCTCAGGCACGCGTAACATGAACCTGGTCTGGGTCTGGAGGGGCAATTATGCGGACTATGGGTATCCTTCCTACAATATCCGCACCATTCATTTCCTGTCCAACCTTGAGTGTTATTTTCCTTCCCCCTCGTGTTCCGATCCGGTCTTCCGTCAGTCTCGTTCCTATGATAGTCCCCCTGGACTCTATAATCCTCTGGTACTGGTCCCTGGAGGGTCTGTCTAACATGTTGCTGTCCCCTGCCCTGTGATCTCAAATACCATTCCCTACACTTTGTCAACTCGTTCAAAAAGGGCTCTAAGGATATGCCAAACTGGTGGTATCTTCTTAACTCTCTCTGCATTTGCCCTGGCAATCCCTCATACAATACATCTTTCATCAGCTGATCCTTCCCTTGTGTCACTTCAAACTTACTCTCTATGGCTGCCAGCTTATACTTCATTCGTTCCACACATATTCCCGGCTCGTCCTCTACATGATATTCTTCTCTCATAAAATCTTCCCATGCCTTACTCAGAGTATTCTGGCCTGTGTCGAACTTTGTCAAAGCTTGCTTAAGGGTGTTCCAATCCCACATCTTCTTGCTATCCAATTCCTGTAGAACCCTCTGTTCTACGGAATTCTCCATTCTGCTTAGAGCCGCTTCTACCCTATGGCCATCCTGCTTCAGTAGCCACTCTACCTGTCTACAAAAAGTTCTAATATGGCTCTCAGAATCCGGCCCTGTTAGTGTTTCCAATGATAACGTTCTAACATAACTAAGGTTGAACACGGCTGTTTCCCTATCATCCCTCTTGGCCATGTCCGTTAGTTTGGGAAGAACCCCTGGATCAACTCTAAGGCTACCTGGGTGTGTGGTATCGTTCCCTGATTGTGGTACAGGGTGGGCACTTTCTGCCGGTGGGTCAGTTGGGGTTGTGTCCCTACCTACACCATACTCTAGCTCAGTGTCTTGGTTCTTTGCATGCTGGAGTTCTTGTTTTAGTTCCTGGAGTTCTTGTTTTAGTTCCATAACCTGTGTCTGTGATTCTTCTAACGCCTGGTATTGTTTCGCATTGAGCCGCAACGCCCGTTCCAATCTGTCTGCCATTATGTCTGCACCTCTGCTACTTCCCTCTTCTACTGACTCAGCCATTTTGACCTAAAAGTGCTACCTCTCGACCCACGACAAATACGAACCGTTTAACACAACTACTCTCCTGTGCTACTACAACCTTAATTGATCAATGGTATAATACAACACTATGCAACCTCTTAACATGGCACCAAAAATTATAACTCACATCAACTGGAGACCGAAAATCCTATGGTATTCCATAGGTGAACCACTTGAGACACTTCTCAGACACAGTGTGGACTCCCTTACTTCAACGTCACCCAAGTTAATCCACAACTTCTGCAAGTATTAATACATATTAACACTGGATAAAACACAAAACACGTCAATGACACACATGACTTCAGTATTGCATAAATTTTCCAAAATTCTTCTTACATTTCTGTACTCAATCAATGTTATTCACATGCAAGTATCCCTCAAAAATCAGATAATCCATCATTAAAATGCTTGTCTATTTCTGCAACTTAAATTCCAGCTTCAATTCCCTCGGATTTGATCAATGATTAAAAACCATCCCACCGCTATAGCCACCAATTTATACTGCCAGATCTGGGGTCACTAAATCTAAGGGGATAACTTAACTCTAATCTTAATTTCTAAGGGTCGCTGCCACCAGACCCCCTCTGGACAGCATGTAGCTCGTTAGGTAGCGGGCAGAGCGGACTAGGCATTGGGCTAGGTTTTCCATTGACCAGATCGATAAGGGTAAAGAAGGGGGAAACCATAACATGTCTTAATTGATTTATTCCTTATAAAACATACTGGTAAAAAAACATATACATGAATTGGCCTTCCTCAGAAGAACACGGAATTTTGGTTACCCAGCTGGGCCCCAGACTCTTACATTACTGGCGGGTCATCCACCTACTTATTGCATAACAATCGGTGAACGCCGTATCTCGGTCGTTCCTGCTTACAATATCCCTTAACACATCAGACTGCTCCACTTGTGTGGACTTTTAGCACCGTCGGTTATCATACATAGTAGCACCATCTCAACACACCTGTTACACTCCATACCTGCAAGTATGTGGCTCCTTGTGACTTTTAGGTATACACAACGGGCACCTCGTTCGCACACCGCCCTCGGTGGGTAAAGACGAGGGCTTCACCTAGAGACATACCAGCACTATTTCTACGCCTGGTATTATAGGTCGCTCCAAGTGACGACCGCAGTTTCTCATGGTCTCCTTAGTTGTGACTATTCATGTGGAGTGGTGCCCTGGGAATCCACCGGTTCACAGTGGACTGGTATAGCGGGGGAGTAATCCCCACCCGGTGTGACGCTCAAGTGGACAATGGCGGCCGGGCGGCAAGATACTCCGGCCACATGGCACCTGTGGTGACGGCATAACGGGAAAGACTAAGAAATAATGCCTGACGGGCGGTTATCCCACCCCTTAACACATCCCTATCACACTTATATATCCGGCAAATCTTTAAACTGTAGTAACTGCTATTTATCAACCTTAATTGTAGGGCGGGATATAGCCCGCTAGGACACTGACCTGTGGTGACGGCAGAACGGGAAAGACTAAGGCCGGCTTCCCGCCGCTTCTCGTCACATAGGCCTACAGTTTCCAATCCTCAATTTACACTTTTGTTTCTTATGGTTCTCACCTGAACACTTTACGGTATATTGTCACTCATTTCTTATAAACACATATATTAATCCTAAATTACACACTAAGGTAAGGTCTTGGTTTGCTAGTGCTTGGGTAAATGCCTGAGATTATAATATTAACGGGGCATCTGAGGCGGGTACATGACGCGCCTTGAAACAAAAGCCAAATGATCATGGCGGGGGTGTATCAACGTCACTTAAAAACTGTAATGAGGGATCCTCCTCTCACACATTGCACTATTTGAACACAGACATAAGATTCTCTGATCACTGTACCTGTCGTGGGTATATGTCACGTGAGGCTACGAGGGGTATTAAATTCATACCGACGCATACACGATATTTCCTTTCCAGTATAATTTCTAGATCACTGTCAACACCTCACATAGTTCTGATACATTTATCCTTTTTCCAGATCATTGTTCTCATGTATTTTTATATGATATCTGTTGGAGTTATGTTCGCTACACGCCCACAGACATAAATAGTAGGACCTTCAAACCCTGATCCACACTTAGTCTTACAGTACACTAGTCCGGCTCAACTGGACTTTAACATTCATCTTATGCCTACCCTGAGTGATCCTTAATGCTATGAATACATACACTTGATATGATATAACTATACCTGGGTACAATACAACACATGGTCTAGGAACCTTGAGTAGGTGAGTTGTCCTTTCTCAATGTTTCCCGTTTTCTGAGGTTCTACAAGCGCGGTGCATTTGAATGTTATGTAGCGTAATATGAATTAGATGGGATTTTTAAGGATGACAATGATGTGCGCAGTACACTAGCACTCAGGATGGATGGATAGAAACTCTAGATGGTGGTTTTCTTATATAAAATATATTATATGAAAGAGTCTTGTGCTGAAGATGCCGTGTGGTGAGAGGCTTGGTCAAGAGACATGTTCAGTGAGTAGCGTGCTTGAGGAGGTATCTGTGCAGGAGCTTCATTAGAGGAGATGTTGCGTGTTCAGGAACGTAGGGTAGAATGAATCTCAATGGAGAGACTGCTAGCTTATATACACAGCAGCCGGAAGTAAACCCGTGGGAATTCGCCGGTTTCTTGACTCCGTTGCTAGGGTAGACGTAGCAGGTGGTGATCCCCCCCATGTTGCTAGGATACTGCAGAGGCTGGTGACCCCCCCCCCCCCCACCTGAACAGCTAGCTTGGTTGAGAGGATACTGTCGCATTGGAATGTGGATACCCAGTTGTAGGGGAGAGATCCACTACAATACTCCCCCCTCCCCTCCCGGTGCTGCAAAAAACTTGTTGTCGGCAGGGTTGTATCTCACATGTGAGACAGAACGGGCAGGGGTGTGGACGACTCGGCCGTGGACGACTCGGCCGTGGACGACTCGGCCTCTACGGGTGACGACTCCGTCTGGAGGCACGAGATCTGTGGGAGAAGCAGAGGGAGAAGGAGGGTTGTGGATAGGAGAAGGTTGTACTGGCGAGGAATGTGGTGCTTCTATCGCCGCAGGTGGAGGGGGGCGGGGTGGGGTATCTGGGTCATTAGGGCCGGCTGCAGGGTCACCAGGAGCAGTAGGTACCTAAGGATGAAAAGAGGGCATGCAGAAATGTTGTGGGCGAGGTGGTGCTCTAAGTGGCAATGGTGGGTAGACTGGCGGAGGAGGTGCGGAATGAATGTGTTCAGGGAGGTGGGAAAGTTGGCGTGGGGCAGTAGCCTTGAATGCAGAAACCGCCTGATGTAGTGTTTGTAGTAGGTCGTGATGAGCAGCAGGAGTGAAGTAGTCAAGGTCAGAAGTAAGGAGTGTGATGTGCTGCTTGATAGTGGTGGAGGTTATGGCGCCTACCAGTCTCCGTCGATGTTGCTTCGCCGTGTAGTTGCAGGGAGCCTCACAGCGTCTACCTTTAGCGCCAAAACGTTGATGGTACCAACAGGAGGTAGGTACATTGTGCTGGGGGCTGGCAGCGGGGTCTGGGGCAGGACGGGGGTGTTGGGGTTGGTAGGACACAGTGCGTGGGGCAGGAACAGGAGAAGAAGCAGGCATGGAAGAGCAGAGCTGTTCAATGGTGTTCATCCTGCGGTTTAAAGTTTGCAACAGGTCCCTGATGTCTTGCTTGCCCGGTAGAATGCTACTTCTCTGAGGAGCGTTGATCAGGGCTAAGTGGAGGTGTAACCACTGAGTGGTTTGCGGCAGCATGGCACACAGCAGTGTGTTCGTTGAATATTCTATCTGCAGCGGTTGAGTAAAGTTCAGGTGTTGATGAGTAATCTACTGCGGACAGGGTGATACGTACTTGTGTGGGGACCTTTTGTGCGTGAAGCAGGCGCAGGATAGGTTCGGGAAGTCTGTCTGAGTGCCGGGAGTTCAGCCTACACATCTCTTCCCAGAGACGTCCCGGAGTTGAGTTTCCAAGGGAGATAGAAGATAGGTTCTGCAGGAGACTGGGGCGGGTCCATCGGTAATGCGTTTTTAAGGCGTCCCGCAGGGTGGCGAATTTTTGTTTTCTGGAGGGTTGGAAGTAGTCCGTGATACATGCGTGGCGACTTCCGTGGGCAAGGAGGAGAGCAGGGCGCCGTACTTTTGCTCGTCAGTAGCTTGTGAGCAGATGAGGATTGCTTCCACATGATCTAACGAGCGTTGTGGTTGAAATTCGAAAGTCGCTAGAGAGACCCGACCGTCCTCCATCCTGTGTGAGTGCGTTTGTCCGGGGGTCACCTTTTGTAGGGTTACGTGATATTATGTTGTCTAGCACTCAGGATGGATGGATAGAAACTCTAGATGGTGGTTTTCTTATATAAAATACATTATATAAAAGAGAGTCTTGTGCTAGAGATGCCGTGTGGTGAGAGGCTTGGTCAAGAGACACGTTCAGTGAGTAGCGTGCTTGAGGAGGTATCTGTGCAGGAGCTTCATTAGAGGAGATGTTGCGTGTTCAGGAACGTAGGGTAGAATGAATCTCAATGGAGAGACTGCTAGCTTATATACACAGCAGCCGGAAGTAAACCCGTGGGAACTCGCCGGTTTCTTGACTCCGTTGCTAGGACAGACGTAGCAGGTGGTGATCCCCCCGTGTTGCTAGGATACTGTAGCAGCTGGTGACCACCCCCCCCCCCCCCTGAACAGCTCGCTTGGTTGAGAGGATACTGTCGCATTGGAATGTGGATACCCAGTTGTAGGGGAGAGATCCACTACAATACTCCCCCCTCCCCTCCCGGTGCTGCAAAAGACTTGTTGTCGGCAGGGTTGTATCTCACATGTGAGACATAACGGGCAGGGGTGTGGACGACTCGGCCGTGGACGACTCGGCCGGACTCGGCCTCTACGGGTGACAACTCCGTCTGGAGGCACGAGATCTGTGGGAAAAGCAGAGGGAGAAGAAGGGTTGTGGATAGGAGAAGGTTGTACTGGCGAGGAATGTGGTGCTTCTATTGCCGCAGGTGGAGGGGGGCCGGGTGGGGTATCTGGGTCATTAGGGCCGGCTGCGGGGTCGTCAGGAGCAGTAGGTACCTGAGGATGAAAAGAGGGTATTCAGAAATGTTGTGGGCGAGGTGGTGCTCTAAGTGGCAATGGTGGGTAGACTGGTGGAGGAGGTGTGGAATGAATGTGTTCAGGGAGGTGGGAAAGTTGGCGTGGGGCAGTAGCCTTGAATGCAGAAACCGCCTGATGTAGTGTTTGTAGTAGGTCGTGATGAGCAGCAGGAGTGAAGTAGTCAAGGTCAGAAGTAAGGAGTGTGATGTGCTGCTTGATAGTGGCGGAGGTTATGGCGCCTACCAGTCTCCGTCGATGTTGCTTCGCCGTGTAGTTGCAGGGAGCCTCACAGCGTCTACCTTTAGCGCCAAAACGTTGATGGTACCAACAGGAGGTAGGTACATTGTGCTGGGGGCTGGCGGCGGGGTGTGGGGCAGGACGGGGGTGTTGGGGTTGGTAGGACACAGTGCGTGGGGCAGGAACAGGAGAAGAAGCAGGCATGGAGGAGCAGAGCTGTTCAATGGTGTTCATCCTGCGGTTTAAAGTTTGCAACAGGTCCCTGATGTCTTGCTTGCCCGGTAGAATGCTACTTCTCTGAGGAGCGTTGATCAGGGCTAAGTGGAGGTGTAACCACTGAGTGGTTTGCGGCAGCATGGCACACAGCAGTGTACTCGTTGAATATTCTATCTGCTGTGGTTGAGTAAAGTTCAGGTGTTGATGAGTAATCTACTGCGGACAGGGTGATACGTACTTGTGTGGGGACCTTTTGTGCGTGAAGCTGGCGCAGGATAGGTTCAGGAAGTCTGTCTGAGTGCTGGGAGTTCAGCCTACACATCTCCTCCCAGAGAAGTCCCGGAGTTGAGTTTCCAAGGGAGATAGAAGATAGGTTCTGCAGGAGACTGGGGCGGTAGGGTGTGTCATAGGAGGGAAGATCAGCTAAAACTAATGGCCCGTCACTTTTTTGGTAGATTTTAGTGTATATAAACAGAAAATAATTTCAGTTTCAATATTTTGCAACCTTTTGCTAGGTAAATTTTAGCGTGAAATTTATCGAAAATCTAACGTACAGCTGCATTAGTGCATTACAATTAAATAGTGAACATTGCTTTCTGACTTCATTCTTTAACAACCCAACTAACAATATTTTTTTCTGTTTCAGATTCTGATGCATTTATAAGGTGATAATATTTGCGATGGCTGCTTGTGTCAGGACGAGGAACCAAAAATCCAGCCATCTCAGTCACTATCTTGGGTCTGGGAGAGAGCTCCTGAAGTCGGAGTTGCCTACATTGAGAGATGCTTTGAGATACGGTGTTTTAATCAAGCAAATCAGTGAAAAGAACCAAAGAACTTACACAAACAAAGACATTGCCAGTGATATGACCAAAGCTGTCTTGGCACAGTACACTCTGGCTAACGCTCAGTTCAAGCCTCCAGTCATAACAAGTCAGAAGAAGATTAGTGAGAGACTGCTAGCCAGTTGGGAAAAGGCAAGAGATATCTCTCTTGGGAGAGGAAAACTTGCAGTTAAGGACAGCTTTGCCAAGCAACTGGACCAGTTATTTGACATAATTACTTGCAAGTGCCCAATTGTTCTCTGTCCTGAGTTTGGATGCGATCGTGACTGTAAATCCGAGGCCCACATCTCCTGCATTTGCAAGCGTGAACTGAAGATTCCTGTGATCGAACTGGCATTTGTCAAAGCACAGAGAGAGAAGACTGGCAGTATAGGGGCTCTCATGATTTCTAGCCAAGATATTCCGGAGTCCAAGAGACAGGAGGCTGCCACAGAGAGACAGAAGAGGAGAAGAGTTGCCGAGGAAAGGAGACTTGAGAAGGCCCAGGGTGAGGTAAAAAAGGCCGATGATTGGAGTCAAGCTGATTCAGAGTTTAATGACTTCCCCATGGCTGATCCGAGTGCTGACCAGGAGAATGGTGACTTTGTCCCTAACCCAGAAAATAATGATCCCAAACCTTCCAGGCATAAGATTCGAAATAGGAAAGATATCCCGAGCATAGCTCTGGCCAGCATGCGACACCACACTGGTCTCAGAGAAACTGCAGAGATAGCAACACCTGCCTGGGTTGACGGTGGTTTGATAACACCTGATGATGTTCACCTGGTGATAGATCATAACAAAGTAAGGAGAGCTCAGGAGAAACTTGTCAGTAACCTAGAAGAGGAGTTTGATAAGGGGATAAGAGAAAATGGAATCAATTGTTTGTTCTTTGATGGGAGAAGGGATGACACTAAAGTGTTCATGAAAGTTGGAGATTTTGACAAGTTGTTCCCTGCCATGGTGAAGGAGGAACACTACGGCTGCAGTGAATCAGGAGGGAAGTATTTGTGGCATTTCACTCCAGAGAAAGATGACATCAGGAAACCAGCTGAGATAGTGGCAGATAACATTGTGAACTGGCTCAGAGAGAGGAACGTAGACCAGACCCTGCAGGCCATTGGAGGGGACAGCACCAACACGAACACAGGGTGGCAAGGGGGGGTCATACAGTGGATAGAGCGGAAGATTGGGAGGAAGCTGGTCTGGATTGTTTGTGACCTCCACACCAACGAGTTGCCACTCAGACATCTGATCCAGGAGCTGGATGGCAAGACTCTTTCAAACAACAGATGGTCTGGTCCTCTTGGCAAGATGCTGGACTCTGCCACTGAGTTAGAAATAAATCTGAGCTTTGAAAAAATCACAGTTGGCCCTCCACTCGTTGAGCTTGCACATACTGTCATTGACGACCTGAGTACTGACCAGTACTATGGTTACATGATTTGCAGTGCCATCAAAACTGGGGTCATGCCTGATAGACTTGCTTACCTGCAGATAGGTCCAGTCTCACATTCTAGGTGGCTCACAACGGCTCTCAGGTTGTGCAGAATTTGGGTCGCTCATCATAAACTGAAAGGGAACCAGCTTCACAACCTGAGACTTATTGTCCAATTCATCGTGAGTGTCTACTTGCCAAATTGGTTCAACACCAAGGTCAAGTCATCGTTCTCCGAAGGTCCGAGGCATGTTCTCTTCCAGCTTGAGCTCCTGAGGAGTCAGCCAAGGAAGGTTGTTCAGATTGTAGAGCAGACTGTGAGGAGATCTTCCTGGTATGCTCATCCCGAGGCAGTTCTGCAGACAATGCTCTGCAGTAAGGATGAGGAGGAGAGAAGAGTGGCAGTCAAAAAGATCTTGGATATGAGACTTATGAGAGGATCTGGGCATGACGAATCAGTTGGTGACGATTCCTTCAGGGTCAGGAAGACTCCTGAAGTCAATCTAGGTGCCAAGACCCTCACTGATCTCATAGATCTGGATAACATCCAGGCTGGCAGTGAGCCCCCTCTTACCTGCAGCCTCACCAATGTTCAAGTCAGAGCTTTCCTGGACAACCCCATGCATGTCCCTGCCTGGCCCTCGCACACCCAGAGTATAGAGCGTTGTGTACAGCAAGTGAGCGAGGCCAGCAGTCACGTGTACAGCCAGGAGGGGAGGGAAGGCTACATCCGAGCTCAGGTGGTCAGCAGGGAGGTGATGGGTAGAAACAGAAGCAAGAAAGACATGTTCTCTATGGTGTGCAGCAACACCGGGTCGTAGTAGTAAAACCGGTTTTTGTATTTGATGATTTTGTTTTCTAAAGGAATATTCAATTTAATAAATGTGTCAAGATCATTCGTTTCACTATTCTGGATCATTTTCATCCTAATAAATTAACCTGATACATTTACTTTACTTTAAATAAGCTATTTAGTGGTGTTGGTAAAAGGGTGGGAATACTGAATTTTCATAAGATTTCAAGTCAAAATTTACCTAGCAAAAAATGAAAACTTTTCAAATCTGAAGATATCACATGATTCTGCACATAGACCTACATCATTAATACCATGGGCCGATTTTTCAAACTCAAAAAAAAAAATTCGCCTCTGTATGACACACCCTACTGGGGCGGGTCCGTCGGTAATGCGTTTTTAAGGTGTCCCGCAGGGTGGCGAATTTTTGTTCTCTGGAGGGTTGGAAGTAGTCCGTGATACATGCGTGGCGACTTCCGTGGACAAGGAGGAGAGCAGGGCGCCGTACTTTTGCTCGTCAGTAGCTTGTGAGCAGATGAGGATTGCTTCCACATGATCTAACGAGCGTTGTGGTTGAAAGTCGAAAGTCGCTAGAGAGATCCGACCGTCCTCCATCCTGTGTGAGTGCGTTTTTCCGCGGGTCACCTTTTGTAGGGTTACGTGATATTATGTTGTCTAGCACTCAGGATGGATGGATAGAAACTCTAGATGGTGGTTTTCTTATATAAAATATATTATATGAAAGAGAGTCTTGTGCTGGAGATGCCGTGTGGTGAGAGGCTTGGTCAAGAGACACGTTCAGTGAGTAGCGTGCTTGAGGAGGTATCTGTGCAGGAGCTTCATTAGAGGAGATGTTGCGTGTTCAGGAACTTAGGGTAGAATGAATCTCAATGGAGAGATTGCTAGCTTATATACACAGCAGCCGGAAGTAAACCCGTGGGAACTCGCCGGTCTCTTGACGCCGTTGCTAGGACAGACGTAGCAGGTGGTGATCCCCCCTGTGTTGCTAGGATACTGTAGCAGCTGGTGACCCCGCCCCCTGAACAGCTCGCTTGGTTGCTAGGATACTGTCGCATTGGAATGTGGATACCCAGTTGTAGGGGAGAGATCCACTACAGTATCCCTTTCTGTAACAGTTCATGCAGAGGGGCTAAAACTGATGAAAGTCCACTCAAGAACCTTGAATAATACTATATCATACCTAGGAAAGCTTTCAATTCACCGACATTTTTTGGAGCAGGTAAATTTACTATAGCTCCTATTTTATCTTCTACAGGTCTCAGCCCTTCTGCATTCACTTTATAGCCAAGATAAGTTACTTCTTTAGCTAGGAATGAACATTTGCTCTTGTTAAGCCTGACATTGTGTGCCCACCAATCTTTCGAATACTGTAGATAGGGTTTTGAGATGATTTTGGATGTCACTGGCAACAATAAGGACATCATCCTGAAAACATAGCACATTAGGAAGACCCACAAGAATTTTGTCCATGATGCACCGAAATAACTTTGGTGCACTTTTAACACCTTAAGGCAACCTTTTGAACTTATACAATCCTTTATGAGTGTTGATGGTAAGGTACTGTTGACTTTCGACATCAACAGAGACCTGAGCATATGCTTGGGACAAGTCTAGCTTAGTGAAAATGGTTCCACCTGTTAGTGCAGCAAACAAATCTTGAGACGTAGGTAAGGGATATTGCTCGTCCTCAACAGCTTGATTAATGGTAACTTTATAATCACCACATAGTATACTGCCAGATCTGGGGTCACTAAATTTAAGGGGATAACTTAACTCTAAACTTAATTTCTAAGGGTCGCTGCCACCAGACCCCCTCTGGACAGCATGTAGCTCGTTAGGTAGCGGGCAGAGTGGACTAGACATTGGGTTAGGTTTTCCATTGATCAGATCGATAAGGGTAAAGAAGGGTGAAACCATAACATGTCTTCATTGATTTATTTCTTATAAAACACACTGGTAAAAACACATACAACCACACTGTGGACCATAATTCCAAGGCCTGTCCCAGGGTATAGCACTGGCGCCTCTAACAACTGTTGTTGTGGTCGGTTACACTCCGACCCGAGATGGGTCTGGGGTCATCGGCCCACGAGGTAGAGTAGTGCCGATTAATCATGACGAATCAGCGCCATCACTCCTATATTGACCACTGCTGGGTATCCACCGGCTCCGAGCGACCGGTGGGTTTCAATTAAGCCCACCCTCGATCTGGAGACAAACGTGAATCAGCGTCAGGGAACGCTGATGCCTCGCCATCTCGAGCTTATATACCCCTGAGTTGCCAGTGATCGCTACTCACGCAATGACAATAATCACAAACAAACTAACTGTTACTCATTCAAAGATGACCCTCTTTTGACAAAGGTCTGGCAAATTACTTGGGTGATATAAACAGACTAATTCAAGGTTGCGTTGGCCAGTAGAGAGTGCAATAAACGTAGTGACAACTGTGTTCGAAGGCGGGGCTTACTGAGAGTAATCCTGAGGGTAAAACGCTCCTAAGATTCTACAAGCGCGGTGGATTTGAATATTATGTAGCGTAATATGAATTAAACGGGTTTTTAGGAATGGCAATGAGTTGCGCAGTACAATAGTCTAACAGATTTATCAGCTTTAGGTACAATTACGATAGGAGCAGCCCAATTGCTCTTGGCGGTTTTCACAATAATTCCCTCGCTCACACGTCTGTCTAATTCCTTCTCAACCTCACCTTTCAATGCATAAGGAACAGGTCTGGACTTAGCATATATAGGTGTAACATCATTGTCAATGGTGATAAATAGCTTCATAACCCTTTATACCATCCTGTCCCTTTACAAATAAAATCTTGTATTTTTCAAGCAATTTCTCAAGACCTGGAATACTGTTACACATTCTAACACTAAAGATCTGCTTCCAGTCCATCTCAATTTCACACAACCAGTTCTTGCCAAACAAAGTTGGTCTATTCACATAACTAGCTACAATTAATGGCAACTTTAAATTCTGATTTTTGTACTTTACCTCACACTCTAATTTACTTTCTGTGTTCAAAATCTCTCCAGTATAAGCTCTCACCTTGACACCTGAGTCTTCTAAAGGCACATGCGCAAATAGTTTCTCGTACATATCTCTACTCATTATGTAGAAATCAGATGCAGTATCCACTTCCATGGATACAGGTTTGTCATTAATACACAAGTCCACATTATACCTATGTTTAACTTTCTCTTCATGACTGGTGTAAATAGTAAACACACGGGCACTCTCATCGTTATCAGGTCCAAAATTACTAGCACTCTCATGAATACTGTTTTTCATTTCCTTCTCTTCACCTTCAACGACATATACTCTACTTTTATCACTTCTGGCAGGGACTGTAATTTCTTTCATACAGGCAGGAGCAATATGTCCAATACACTGACAATTGTAACATCTTGAATTCTTGAACTTACACTGAGAGCTTTCGTGTTTCCCTAGGCATCTTTCACATTTTAAATCAGCAAGTGTTCCTTGTTTTGTGGCAAAATTCTTCTTTCTAGCTACAGTTACTTTACACACTGAGCCAACTGTTTCACTACCAGCATTGGGAACAAATTCTCTGATGTTATTCTCTGCTAATTCCATGCTTGTAGCTATCTGACATGCATTTTCAAAAGATAAGTTAGTGGTGTTTATTAACTTATTTTGTATTTTTTCATAATTCAGACCAATCACAAACCTGTCTCTTAGAGCTCGGTTCAAGAACTGTCCAAAGTTACAGTGAATGGATATACGATACGAAGTCTTTAGTTAAGAGGTGAAAGAAGATTATTAGGGGTTGAAGGAAAAGTGGTGAAACTGAAATACAGTAGTAGAAAGAATCTGGGCTCAACCAGATCGCTTCATCTTTCTTATTGGTGTTTTATCTTTGTTCTGCTCCCTTGGTCGTCAGACCTTTGTATTAATATTGGTTTATTTATATAATGCTGCTTATTATTATTATTTTTATTATTGTTGGAGTTAGTGAGCCCGCTCAGGTCCTTGTGTAACTGGGAGGGTAGTCACATTTTTTTTTTTTTTTTTTTTTTTTTTGAGGTATTAGTTAGGTGTTAGTTGTGTTAGTCTAAAGGTACACTGTATGGAGAGGCCTGCCAGGTTCTTAGTGGAGCTGGTAGGTCACTCTCATCTTTATTCCTCTATTAATGTTTTATGTGTAAATGTGTATATTGGGGCAGGAGGTGGTTCAATTACTTCTTCCTGGCTGATGTAGCTGGGAGGGTAATAACATTATTATTATTATTATTTTTTTTTTTTTTTTTTTTTTTTTTTTCGATGGAGTTAGTGAGCCCGCCCAGGTCCTTGTGTAGCTGGGAGGGTAGTCACATTTTATTTATTTTTTTTTTTGGCTAAGATGTTAGTTCAATGTTAAATGTTAAATGTTAAGTATTAGTTATGTTAGTCTAAAGGTACACTGTATGGAGAGGCCTGCCAGGTTCTTAATGGAGCTGGTAGGTCACTCTCATCTTTTATTCTCTCTATTAATGTTTTATATGTATATTGGGGCAGGAGATGGCTCAATTACTTTCTTCCTGGCTGATTTAAACCAACTGTGTTCTTGGAATTCTTCGTTGTCTATATTATTTATCCAGTTTTGTATTTTTTCATAATTCATACCTATCACAAACCTGTGTCTTAGAGCTCGGTTCAAGAACTGTCCAAAGTTACAGTGAATGGGTAACTTCTTCACAGCAACTATATGATCACTTACTGATTCATCTTTCCCTCTATCTCTGTGCCAAATTTGTAACTTTCAGCGATCTCAAGTGGAGCAGGATCAAAATGTTGCTTCAGAATCTTGGTAAGCTGAATCAGTGAGGAGTCTTTGGGCTTGTTTGGAACCAGCAAATTGACCAGATTAGAATAAACATCAGCTCCTACCTCTGTCAAAAAGATTGCTTTCCTTTTCTCTTCAAGGGCCTTCTTCTTCTGAGCATCACCACCGTCGTCCATTAATTCATTTGCCAGAAAGAAGAAGTCCATTCTCTCACAAATGATGTGAAGTCCTTCTTGACTGCAACAAACTCTCCAACTCATCCGATGTATGCCATGTTTGTTTTTTCAATATTATTTTCCAGGTTCAGAGTAGCCTTCCCTTCAGTGGACACTATCCTCTCTTCAAGGACTTCACAAACACTTTGTGAATCCCATCCTCGTCGCCAGTGTAGTATCTTACATTATTTTGTGGGAGAATGAGAAGCCACGTGCTACGTCTACCTGGAGCGTTTATTCTCTCGTGTTCGTACAACGTGCCTAACACATTTTGTGATTACACAAGCCTAAACACTTTCTGTATTTGGTAAGAAGTAACGTAATATATAATGTATATATAATCAATAAAGGCAGCATATAAACGTACACATATATAACACCCTGAACTGTCCCCTTGTGATGGCCACCATGCCTGGAGGTCACAACAACACACTGTAACTACATAACACAGGCACAGTGCACACCTTCAAATATATTCGGATTACCCCTTAACTGACCTTCTAATACACAAAAACACTCGAAATACTGCTCAAATTATTAATAACCAGCACTCGTGATAATAATGGATAGAAGAACTCTTACTTCAAGGCTTCACAGGTGAATATACGAGAAAAAATATCACTGTACTCTTTCCTCACTTTTCAGGGCACACTTAAAGTACATACTCAAGACAATGGTACTTGCTAGTAACAATCTCAGTATGGTGCAACACTGAGTTCACACAGTCTTCCCAAATTACATTGTACTCACAATTGCATGTCCATAGACTGTGCAAGTCTGTTTTCAAAGATTGTATTAACTTGGCATCCATATGAGGTCCTCATACACAATCAAATGCAATACTCTAAAAAATTAACTCTAAAGAGAACCATAGACATTTTCAATACTGAGAGTCATGCTCACAAATATAATTGATAATACTTTAAGAGACGGTCTTGTAGTGGACGTCTCCCCTACAACTACCTAACTGCGTAGCCACGCCACCACCTGTTACCGTCTTCCCTAGCAACCAAGCGTATCCGCATTCCAATGACCGCCGTATCTTAGCAACGGAACTAGTCACCGGCTACTTCTCGGGTTTTCCCACCATGACTCATAGCCGCTGCTGGGTGTATATAAGCTCTGTCTCTCCCTTGAGATTCAGTCTGACCAATCTTCTTGAACAAGCAAGACCTCCTCCTCTGCCGCTGCCTGGCGACCCTCGCCTCTCCTCCGCCTGCCTGGCGGTCCTCGCTCCCGCCAGCGAGCATGTCCTTCCCTGAGCTTCCTCACCAACCAACTCTCATTCTGCCCATTTTCCTGAACAAGCAACATCTCCTCCAGCAAGCTCCACGCTGTTAACATTTCATTCAACCAGGAGGCCAGCAACAGGCAACACCTTCTCTAACGAAGCTCCTGCACATCTACCTCCTTCAACAAGCTACTCACCACACGTCTCTACCAAGCAGCCCCTCACCACACAGCACCTCCAGCACCAGACTGTCTATCATATAACTTATGTATTATACAAGAAAACCACATTAGAGTTTCCTTCCATCCTGAGTGCTAGACAACATTAATATCTCGATACCCCTACAATGGTGACCCCGGAGATAAGCACTCACACAGGATGGAGGAGACACTGATCACGCTCCCAGTCTTCAAGCAGACACCGGCTCCTCTTCCTGCCTCACACACCACATTCTGACGACCCCAGCACACCCGTCCTGCCTCAGACGCCGACCCCGGCCCAGCAGTACCTGCCGTGAGGGAAGCACACAACATCCATCGCCTCCACACCCCCTCTTTTCTCCCTCAGGTACTCCCTGCTAATGTCCTGCACCCTGCTGCTGTCGTGGACCCAGCTGCTGTCACGAGCCCTAACCCGCTTCTGCTGACCCAGCCCCTGCTCCTGATCCAGGCCCACACACACCCCAGCAGGCGCATCTGACGACCCTGTACCTGTCGTGAGGGAAGCACAACATTCATCCCCTCCACACACCCTTTTTCTCCCTTCTCCCACAGATAGTGTGTATCTAGACAGTTGTATTTCAGCGATCGGCTCATCACGCCATCGCCGTTGTCTCACATGAGGCATGCACCGCCCGGTCTTCCTCACATGTGCTAAGCAACTCTACAATCAACAAGTCTCCTACACCGCCTGGAGGGGAGGGGGAGTATTGTAGTGGACGTCTCCCCTACAACTACCTAACTGCGTAGCCACGCCACCACCTGTTACCGTCTTCCCTAGCAACCAAGCGTATCCGCATTCCAATGCCCGCCGTATCTTAGCAACGGAACTAGTCACCGGCTACTTCTCGGGTTTTCCCACCATGACTCATAGCCGCTGCTGGGTGTATATAAGCTCTGTCTCTTCCTTGAGATTCAGTCTGACCAATCTTCTTGAACAAGCAACACCTCCTCCTCTGCCGCTGCCTGGCGGCCCTCGCCTCTCTTCCGCCTGCCTGGCGGTCCTCGCTCCCGCCAGCGAGCATGTCCTTCCCTGAGCTTCCTCACCAACCAACTCTCATTCTGCCCATTTTCCTGAACAAGCAACATCTCCTCCAGCAAGCTCCACGCTGTTAACATTTCATTCAACCAGGAGGCCAGCAACAGGCAACACCTTCTCTAACGAAGCTCCTGCACATCTACCTCCTTCAACAAGCTACTCACCGCACGTCTCTACCAAGCAGCCCCTCACCACACAGCACCTCCAGCACCAGACTGTCTATCATATAACTTATGTATTATACAAGAAAACCACATTAGAGTTTCCTTCCATCCTGAGTGCTAGACAACTTTAATATCTCGATACCCCTACAGTCTCCTCTGTACTCAACAAGTATTCACTGTCCTTTTCAATTGCAATGATTTTAACACTGTTTAACACTTCACCATTACTCTGTGCTGTACTCACAATTGGTAGTCCTTACAGGTATTTTCAACAATCCATTTTCAAAGATTGTATTCTTTTTAGGCGTCCATGTCACCACAATCTCCAACCCAATCAATGCAATTGCTGAAATTATACATGTATTAGTTCTCAAATAATCATATAATACACTTACTGACAATGCCTGTAAGTCTACACTGCTAGAAACTAATGCCCCATGCACTAAGATTATAAGCTAATAGAAACAACACAAAAATACAATAATAGAAAATATAACACAAAACTCGTGTTATATCAATAAATACAATTGTCATAAACTGACATCAACTGAGAACTAAAACACTTTCTAGTTAGTTCACAATTAAGGTCACTAGCACAGAAAAAATAATGAAATACACACACAAAAATTTATATAACTTTCAACTCGGGTTATGTAAAATAAATTCAATAGCCTGAAAAAAAATACGACAAGTGAGAATTTCAACACTTCTTACTGAAACCACAACAAATACATCAAATAAATGTCACAGTTACATATACAACTAAGTTACATAACCTTAGTACAATTATGGCCTTCCGGTGACACTCAGAAATTAACACTGCCCACAACACTCTTAACACGGCAGATGTTCACTGCTCACTCATTGTCTGTAAATATCAAAGTATTAACTCAAGTGGTCACAACAGTTGCTATGGTATCAGAGTAGGAAGGCACCCAAAAATATTACAAAGGGATACAATAAACCCTTTTCTGAGATTTCACAAAAAGAATAAAAAATAAATATAAGTTAAGTAGCTGACATTTGTTTTTTTCAGACAATTATCAATACTCTGAATATTTCATGTTTCCACACAACAGCATTACAAGTACAATTTACTTTAAAAAAGATTTTTATTTTTCTCTGAGGCATATGTTCTAACCTAACTTCAAGTGAAATATTTACTTTGAACTGATATTTCAATTTTTCTGCAAAACCACAAAAAAAATTATGTACATTTCCTTAACACTGTTTCCACTAAACAAAATTAGTACCAAATGAAATAATTAAGTTCCTACTAATTAGAACAGAATTACATACTATACTGTACACTGGAAAAATATGGAACAAAATTATTGGCATTCAGAAATATTCATTAGTTAGTGAAATGGTTATTAGGTACCTGTTCATTAGTTAGTGAAATGGTTATTAGGTACCTGTATGAATCACAGTTCAAAAACACCCACAGTATCACATTCATTCTTCCCAGTTCAGGAATCTCGTTGTGGTGGAACGCAGCAGCGGTGGTTTTCTGTTGACGGATATCACTGTGACTAAACCCTGAACGCCATTTAGTCTGGTCCCTCTTGTAAGTCTGATATGACGGATGTTGTTGGTGATAAAGATGCTGGTTTCCTTAATGTGACTGATCTTTATACTGGGGAGGTGCTAATGGTTTCTTACCTTGCAACTCTTTCCTTGTTTGGTAGCCATATGCAGAAAAGTGAACGTCTGCTTTTTCAGCCATCTAACTAAGGGTCCCGTCTTGTGAATCTTGAACTGGCACATGAGCTCGGGTGGGCAAGAATATTAAAATTGACTGCATAACATTAACTCTTTCATTCCCTCTTTGGTATCTGGTGTTTCGTCCATGCTGATCCACTGGTTCAAATAAGCAGTGAGACGGGCCGAAAAGTGAGTAGAGGTCTCCTTGTCCTGCATTGTAGCACCAAGAAACTGGGATCTTGCTTGGTCTACATTTAATCCATAAGCCTTAAGAAGGGCTGACTTCATCACGTTATGTCTTTTCATTACTGCTGATACGATGCAGGATTTCCAGTGGCTTTCCCTCAAAAAGGCTTATGAAGTGGAGACATTTCATAGACTAGATGAAACTGTAGAGCTCTGCCAGATCCTCAAACCGTTGTATGTATGGTTCTATGGTTTGTTGTTCATTGAACATTGGTAGTTTTATGCGAGGCAACGAGGATAAGGCAGGCGTCTGGGCGGGGAATCCTGTTTAATTGTTATGATCTCCAGTTCGTTTTTCCTGGCTTTCTCAGTTTCCTCACTTCTAATTCTTCAAACTTAAAGCTCACGAAGGCGTAGCTTTTCTTGCTCTTCTTTGGCTCGCTTTTCCTGTTCCTTGGCTCTTTCCTCACGTTCATCGGCTTGCTTAGTCAACACATAATTCCTAATTTCAGTAGGTTCACTGTATAAGAGCGTGGACTCTTATCTACATTACTTTAACTTTAATATTTCAACCTGTGACCTGTGGTTGCGTGACTCGAGGGTTAGGCCCATGGGTATATGTAATTATGGCATCAAGCAATAGGAAGGAATAACGGTGAACAACTGCAGGTGCATAATAGACCCAACATACAAATAAAATGGTTTATTAAAAGCACAAAATGGTTATTAGATGACGTTAGGTTTCAAGAACAAATAGGAACTCACTTTGTACTGTGGGCCTTAGGCCCAATTTCTACTTACACCACGACTGGGTGTACATACACAATAACACACACAAACTCTCTCACAGCACTTTGGCACCATTAAAACCCATGGCAATGACACCAGTTACCACACTTGACTGCTCCAGCAGCACCAGACATAACACTCAACAGCACCAGAAGTAATACTCAAGCGGCAGCCATGGTAGTTTCCTCACCAGGTGGCACCTTCCAACAAACTCCGATAATTCCGGTGAAATAACACAACCACCAAATAGCCCTACTGAGTCAGGGACTCATCCAACAAAGATGGGGACTGGCAGTTGTTTGTTGGGCCTGATGTTCCTATGCCACCACGTGAGCCGGGAACGCGTCAGGTGAAGGCTGGCCAGCTATGGGGCCCACAGGTGATAGTGGGTTCTTGATGCTCGGGATTCACGGAGTTACCCGAGTCTAATGGTCTTTATACATCTCCCAAATTAATGGAGGCGTCCGCCAAGCTACAGACAGGCTTAGACTCCGACAGGACCTTGTGGGGTGATGATCGTGGGCTTACTCACGGTTGAAAGCGAATATCAACGTTACAAAAGGACGTTAAGGGCGTAAAAATACTTCACTCAAAGCACATCAGCTACGTTACTATAAAACTTGCACAATCAAACTATTAATTAGATCAAATCACTTAAAATGGCGAATTACAACACGGAGAAAGTGGAATGACATACCTGTGGGGTGTTGATCGTGGGCTTACTAACGGTTTTCAAAGCGCCCGGCTCACTCCTCACCCACGCTAAGTCACAAATTCCACTTACTCAACTATTCCACTGTATTACGTTACTGTACACTCTGACATTTGAAACTGAGACTACGAACTCAGTTTCATTCCCTAATATTCTCTATACAAATGTCCTGGGTTGCGTTAGGCTTACCCACGCAACCAACTCCAAAGTTTGTTTTACTAGAGATAAGACACCCGGCGAGGCATAACTTGGACATGTATTTTCCATTGGTGTATGTTAGGCAGCCTTTAGGAGGGGGTGGGCAGTGAAACAGTGTTGTACTGTTCATCGCTTCACACCCAAAAACCTCATTTTAAGCAGTATCCCCTTGGCCATGGCTTAGTTAAGACATTCCCTTTCTCTCCCTCCTGAAGGGAGCGGGGCACCACACCACACAGAGTTCTCCACTGCCACTCCGCCCTGTGAACCTTCGTCGACACGAGATTAAGTGTGTTAACTTAGGTTGTTATCCCCGTGGAAATATCACGTGTGGATGCCTGGGTGCAACAAGAGCATTCCAGGCTGGCCTATCAAACCTACAGTAAATGGTTAATTAATTCACGCTTACAAAGTTCTCCTGCACGACACCCATCTACAGTGACCGTGATCGACATGAGACTAAGTGTGTTAACCTAGGTTTGTTATCCCAGTGGAAATATCACGTGTGGAAGCCTGGTTGCGACAAAAGCAATCCAGGCTGGTCTATTGCACCTAAATGGTTAATTCAAGTCACGCTTACCAGTTCTCCTTGCCGCGACAACCGTCTACAGAGACTATCAGTGACGCGAGACTATGTGTGGTAACCCAAGAGTACTTTTTGTTGTTATGGCCCGTGGAAAGAAGTTCTTGTGATGAAGCCTGGTTGCAACAAAAGCAATCCAGGCTGAAAATAAATGTATCACTTGTAGAATTAAGGCTCTGTGAAGTCATACCCATAGTAGAGTAATCACATGTGTCCCCAAGTTGAAAATTCTCTTTTAGAAGATTAATTTTATTACAGCGTGAGCGTGAGTGATTCATATATCCATGCAAATTGTAAATCATTGTAAGGAAGCTTGACAAATAAATGTAAGTGCAATTATCTGCCTGTATCTGTGATCCTATCTTATTATTACTAAAGGTAATGACTGATTGGTTATGACAAAGAATAACCAATAACTTAGATGGATGTTGGAAATTTATGGCATTCATTAAATCATCATTATCAAGTATAAATCATGGAATGTCGAGTGGTGGAGTGAACTTCTACGTAGATACGCCATAATCTCCTGTAAGTAATCAGTGTGAAGGTATAGAACTCTACGGTAAGAAATAAGAAATATTATTATCTTTATACAATATAATCAACTCATACTACCACAGATTCACCTAAAACCATGACAACAAACATATGCTCTGACGGAGCTATCAAAGGCAAGAATTAAATTGATTTCAAAAGGTCCTGGATGGCAATCCCGGTGGGCGGAGCCTAAGTCAAGTAGCATCTGACTACATTCACAAAGAAGCAGGTCTCAAGGTTCCTTTCAGGTTAATTAACTAATTCCTTAATTAACATCCTTACAACAATTTCACTATGAGTATCAGGGTTGTGGGGTATGGGTGGTTTTGTTCACACTCAGGATGGGATGGAGAAAAGAAACTCACAATGTGCTCTCTGTATACATGTTGTATTGGATGTACAATGCAGCTTGGTGCTGGGAAGTGGCAGCGTGGTTACAAGCGTGATGGTTGGTGAGGGTGCTCAGAGGAGGACAGCTTGTGGGTCGCCATGCTCCCTGGCAGGAGCGAGGGCCGCCAGGCAGCGGCGGAGGAGGTGGTGTTGCTTGCTGCGGCTGTAGCTAGAAGAGAGAGGTCACCACGAGGTCAGGTCTTAAATAGCGGGGGTAGACATGGCATAGTAGTTGACCTCCGTGATGTATGGCGGCGCTGGTTGACCCAGACCACGAGGCATACATTGGGGAACTCGCAGGGTCGGCTACTCAGCGACAAACAGCGTTTGTATGGGAGAAATCCACTACAGGGTCTCTGATATTCATAGGTGAAAAGAGTTTACAGGTCTCGGTAGGTGAAAAAGAATTTACGAATCTCGTTCCACCAAAATACGGCATCTGGATGACGTCGTCAAGGATACAGAGAAAACGGAGGACATTTCCACTGGGAGACTCAGAAGGTTTTGTGGGCGTGTAGCGTAATATAAATTATTAGGTTTCAACATAGCCGTCATTACGATCATGACAACTGATCTCCATCAGCTTTGCTTCCTCAAATAATTCAGAGGTAGACATCTTTCCTGCCTTACCATGGGTGTAACCGTAACCAAACTTTTTCGTGAGAACTTATCCACGGCCACCAATCAAACAACTACACAGTTTCATCAATCAGTCCGCCCAAACGTTGTCCCTGTTCGGGCTCCAATTGTTATGCTATTTCCAAGAGAATAATAGGGTTCGCATTAAAAACGTGTAAAGTGGACTTAACTATTTAATAATCAAAACACACAACACTGGTATGATACACGCCAGTTCTTCCATGCCACACGGCAGCACTCCCACGACACCCAGCCGCACTCCCACAACACACGGTTCACGGCAGGATTCCCACAGCACACGGCTTAAGGCAGCACTCCCACAGTACACAGTTCACTGCAAGACTCCCACAGCACACGTCTCACTGCAGTACTCCCACAGCACACGGCTCACAGCAGGACTCCCACAGCACACGTCTCACTGCAGTACTCCCACAGCACACGGTTCACGGCAGTACTCCCACAGCACACAGCTCATGACAGGATTCCCAAAGCACGCGGCTCACAGCATTACTTCCACAGCACACGGCTCTTGGCAGTACTCCCACAGCACACGGCTCTCGGCAGGACTCCCACAGCAGACAGCTCACGAAAGTACTCCGAGAGCACAAAGTTCACGGCAGGATTCCCACAGCACACGGCTCACGGTGTTATATATGTGTAGGTTTATATGCTGCCTTTATTGTTTATATATAGGCTACATTATATATTATGTTACTTCTTACCAAAGTTGGAATGTGTTTAGGCCTGTGTAATCACGAATGTGTTTGGCACGTGTACATAATAACAACAATAAACGCCGGGAGTAAGACTCAGCATGTGGTTTTTCATTCTCCCATTAAATCATACAAGATACTACACTGGCGACGAGGATGGGATTCACAAAGTGTTGGTGAAGCCCTTGAAGAGAGGATAGTGACCACTGAAGGGAAGGCGACGAGGATGGGATTCACAAAGTGTTGGTGAAGCCCTTGAAGAGAGGATAGTGACCACTGAAGGGAAGGCGACGAGGATGGGATTCACAAAGTGTTGGTGAAGCCCTTGAAGAGAGGATAGTGGCCACTGAAGGGAAGGCTACTCTGAACCTGGAGAATTTAAGTGAAGAGAGCAACAATGGCTGGCGTCAGTGGATACATTGGACGAGTGGGGGAGTATGATGGAGACAAGGAGACCTTCACATTATATTGTGAGAGAATTGACTTCTTCCTGGCAAATGAATTAATGGACGATGGTGGTGATGCTCGGAAGAAGAAGGCCCTTGAAAAGAAAAGGAAAGCAATCTTTTTGACAGAGGTAGGAGCTAATGTTTGTTCTACTCTGGTCAATCTGCTTGCTCCAGACAAACCAAAGGACTCC
Organism: Homarus gammarus; assembly: GCA_958450375.1. Taxonomy (NCBI): domain Eukaryota; kingdom Metazoa; phylum Arthropoda; class Malacostraca; order Decapoda; family Nephropidae; genus Homarus; species Homarus gammarus. Next base: position 8,243 of record CAUDMG010002090.1, on the reverse strand, counting down.
TCACTGAATCCGATTACCAAGATTCTAAAGCAGCATTTTTATCCTGCTCCACTTGAGATCTCTGAAAGTTACAAATTTGGCACAAGAGATAGAGGGAAAAATGAATCAGTAAGTGATTATATAGTAGCTTTGAAGAAGTTTTCCATTCACTGTAACTTTGGACAGTTCTTGAACCGAGCTCTAAGAGACAGGTTTGTGATAGGTATGAATTATGAAAAAATACAAAATAAGTTATTGAAAACCACTAACATAACTTTTGAAAAAGCATGAAATTAGCAGAGAAAAACACCAGAGAATTTGTTCCCAATGCCGGTAGTGAAAGAGTTGGCGGTAGTGGCTCAGTGTGTAAAGTGCACCAAAGTTATTTCAGTGCATCATGGACAAAATTCTTGTGAGTCTTCCCAATGTGTTATATTTTCAGGATGATGTCCTTATTGTTGACAGTGACATCCAAAATCATGTCAAAACCCAAGCCACAGTATTCGAAAGATTGTTGGCACACAATGTACAGGCTCAACAAGAGCAAATGTTCATTCCTAGCTAAAGAAGTAACTTATCTTGGCTACAAAGTGAATGCAGAAGGGCTGAGACCTGTAGAAGATAAAATAAGAGCCATAGTAAATTTACCTGCTCCAAAAATGTCAGTGAATTGAAAGCTTTCCTGGGTATGATACAGTATTATTCAAGGTTCTTGAGTGGACTTTCATCAATTTTAGCCCCTCTGCATGAACTGTTAAAGAAAGGGATTCCACGGAAATGGAACAGTGCAACTCAGAAGTCATTTGAAGATTGTAAAGCTGCTCTATCTAGTACTGATGTTTTGGTCCACTATGATACCAATAGAACACTAAAGCTTGCTTGTGATGCATCGGGCTATGGATTAGGTGGTGTCACATAATGGATAATGGTGAAGAAAGACCCATTGCATATGCCTGGAGAACCAGTGGTGGGCACGGTTCTGCTAATCCACTAACCCCTAATTAGAGAAGCTAACTTTCTCGTTAGCGGATTAGCATTTTCGGTAACTTTGGAAACCATTAGCGGACCAATTAGCTTCCGCTAAATTTAGTTCCGCTAACTTTAAGTTCGCTAAGAAAATTTATACATGTTTGTTCCTGTCTGTTGTAAGCGTGTGACGCCGCGACATCTCCAACAGCTAGTCAGTCACGCTTGGCTGACTGCGTGCTAGTACGTGTAAAGTTTAGAGTTTTCTGTTTATTTACATGACTAAGACCAACAATAAGTTATATAAAAATGCACTGGTATAATGACTGAGATCAACAACAAGTTATATAAAAATGTATTGGTATAATGTGTATGTGGTTGGTATTGCATATTTACATGAATAATGAATAAGGCCTATAGGTTGTATGAGAATGCAAATTAATTATTTGTGAAAGTGTGTACAGTGTACACCTTGATAAGTTGATCATCATCTGATCTTGGCATGATGCTATTTGCTACCTATGCTATAGTTTTTGGATTCGTTTAATACTTTCTGTCTTTTCGTACAGTAAATAAGGATTATAAAGTGCATGTTGAAACTTGAATGTAAACTAATGTTTAATTTCATTTGTTTATTTAATTATTTGTGTACACCTTGATCATCATCTGATCTTGGCATGCTATACCTTTTTGGAAAGCTCTATGTCTAAGCTACAAGACAACATTTGAAAATTTAAGCTCTCTAGGTCTGTTTTTAAGCCCCCCCCCCCCCCCAAAAAAAACGAAGCTAAATTCAAATAATAAAATTTATCGGTTAGCGTTATCTTCAGCAAATTTTTTTAGTTTTTTAGCATTAGCAAAGTTAACTTTTTAGTTAGCAGATTAGCGGTTAGCGAAGCTAACTTTTCGTTTAGCTGTGCCCACCACTGTCGAGAACTCTTACCCAAAGTGAGAAAAATTATGCACAAATAGAGAAAGAGGCTTTGTCTATCATATTTGGAGTAAAGAAATTTCACCAGTATTTATATGGGAGGAATTTTGTCTTACTAACTGATTATAAGCCTCTCTTGGCAATTTTGGGTCCTAAATCACCTGTTCCTACACTTGCTGCAGCAAGACGGGCAAGGGGTGACCTAGTTGAGATGTATAAGCATCTCAGGGGGCACTACTCAGTCGAGTGTCCTCACTTGGAGCTGGCAGACGCTCGCCCCACAAGGGGTCACAGCTCAAGATTGAAGAAGCCGCAAGTCCAGAAAACCGTGAGGGCAAACGTTTTCGGAGTGAGGGTTGTAAACTCTTGGAACAATCTACCAGAGAGTGTTGTGACGGCAATGTCAATAGCAAATTATTTCTACATTTCTTAATGTTTAATATTAACTGTAGTGATAATAAGGATAAGAATACAATGATCATGCTAATGACAGAATATATTTACTGTATGTGGTTAGTAGGAAAGAAAATTATAATGTTAAGGAGACTATAGCCTTTATTAAAGGCAGGATATATTATAATAAATGGATGATCAAGTGTATTTTAAAAGAAAAGTCATCAAAATATTTCACTTACAAATATGTTAATATGTAATATGTATACAGTATACATGTAAATTGTAAAATTTATAAATAAAAATAAAAAAGTGGGGTGTTGAATGAAATTTGATGGATTTCGATATAAATCTGTGGGATTTCGTGGGAGAAATTAGCTAAGGTGCATGGGAATTTTCGTTCTTAGAAGTGGCAACACCGTCGCCAAGCCCAACGCCGTCCTACGGCCCTACATGTATCATACAGGTTCATTTCCCGAATCTGAGATGTTGCCAGCATATATTTATGTTACTACTAAAAACAAGTATTTGCTGGATTCTCAGGTACATAAAATACTTATCTAATATTGGTTGAATGATTTGGATGTATTGTTAAATACTGTTGATGAGGTGGCGAATTTTTACTTGCGTATTATTTCATAAATATAATGATGTAACCACCAACCCTGAATCACACTGTTTCCCCTCAGCCAGTCAACCACTCGAGCTGTGGTCGAATGGGAAAGTAACTTGTTCATCTTCTGATGGTAAGTTGATGTATTTTTACCCGTATATTGAATTGGGAATGTGCTGTATTGGTACACTCAGTGTTTCCTTCTTTAAATGAATATGAAAAAGAAGTCTAGCGTCACCAGAAACAGTGAGGGGGTGGGGTGAAGGGAAGGGGATGGAGGTGAATGGAAGGGGGTGGGGTCTGAAGGGAAGGGATTGGGGGGGGGTTGAATGGAAGGGGTGATGGGGAAAGGGAAGGGGGTGGGGGATGATAAGAATGGGCTGGGGATGAAGGGAATGGGTGGAGATGGGGGCTGGGATTGGGGTGACAGGAATGGGGTGGGGGGGTAAGAGAAGGGAAGGGGGTGGGGTGGTAGGAAGGAGGTGGCAGTGAAGGGAAAGGGGTGGAGGGTGAAGGGAAGGGAATGGGAGGTGAATGGAAGCAGGTGGAGGGTGAATGGAAAGGGGTGGGGTGAAGGGAAAAGGGTAGACGACGAAGTATTGTACCACAGTATGTCAGTGATACTTGTTGGTTGTTGCACAAGTTGATGCTAATTTTACCTTCCTTTCATTTGCATTGCATTTTTTTAATTTGTACCAAAGAGCATCTCTTGCCTGATGCATCAGTAAGCAAGTATATATTTTACTTCAGATTCTTCAGTGATGTCCAGAAAGCGGGTGTACAGAGAAGAATTCCTTGACATTGGGTTTACGCTTCTCATCGATCATGGGGTCGAAAAACCTCAATGCGTTATATGTGGCGAAGTGCTCAGCCATGAGTCCTCAAAGAAAACAAGCTTAGGTGCCATCTCCAGGGAAAACATCCGACGCTGGCAGAGAAAGGACGCCAGTATTTCCAACGGGGCGTAATTTATATACAGCGTACAACCTGACAAGCGTTTATGTGCCGCGTGGTGTGCATCAACAGGATTAGCATGAAGAGCCAGTAGAAATAAAGTAATCAACAGCATGATATGCGATGTGCACAGTAAAATGCAACCCAGTATTCTGGCGGCGATTAGTATACAGACAATATTCTAAGCCATTAATCTAGTTGCAAGTACCGATGTCCGGATACAAGGATAAAGTGTAACATTAAAAATATGCTGTACAATCCGACACAATAGGAAATATTTACGCTCAGTGCAAACCTTTCACTAGTAATCCGCAGAGGACAATGTTGTGGTGAAATAGTGCCATTTTTTGTACTGTATAAGAATTTCCTTTTAAAAACAAGCGAGAAAAATTCAAATTTAAAGTGTATAGCAACAATATACTGCACATGGTTTACAGTCGCTTTTAAACTTTACCGAAAAAGGTCAATGAAAAATCTATTTGCCCAAGGACTAATTTACCAGTAAATTATAACTACTGCATGAACCCTTAATAAATAAATAAGTATATATACTAATTAATATTATATATAATCATATATATATTCTATAATATATATACGATATATATAAGAAAAATCTTATATATAATAATATAATTTTTAGGAAACAAATTTAACCCCTTCAGTTAACCCTCTTCGCCTAAACTCATATATATCACCGAATTTAACCTTAATGTAATAGTTCACAAACCCATTGTATGTACATTAGTTGCCACACACAGTCCTTCCCGTCTTCAGGGAATGTGCCCCCGGTTAGAAGAGTCAGGGCTGTTGTACTGTACACCCACACCCAACCCTTCCTACCCGCCAGCATGAGTCACTCTTGTGTGGTGACAGTCAAGAACCACTACTCTAAGACAATTATTACCCTTGTGCAACTCTACATACACTTTGACGACCAAAAATTCACATAAACCGGCAATAGATATGTGTGTTGAGAAGAACATATCACCGTAGGGTCTTTACAGCAATCTTCCTACGGTTCTTAAACACCATTGTCCCCCTGGGTCTTTAACACCGATAACGTCCTATTGCCTTTAACACGATAATCCCAGCCTTTAACACCGATAACCTTCTAGTACCTTACAACGATATCTCCCTCAGGGCTTACACCGATATCTCCTAAGCCTTAACACCGATATCTCCTAGGCATTTAACGGCAATATCTCCTAGGGCCTTTTACGACAGTTATCTCCTAGGGTCCTTGAACACCAATATCCCTAGAGCTTTCTAACACCAATATCTTCTACGGTCTTTAACACCACTATCTCCTAGGGCCTTTTTCAAACCAATATCTCCTAGGGCACTTTAAACACCCAAATCTCTCCTAAGGTCTACACCATCTCCTAGGGACTTTTAAGATTCTCTCCACTGGAGGTCCATTAACATTATCTCCTAGGCCTCTTAAAAACGCAATATCTCCTTGACAGACTGAACTTACACAGAAAAATAAATTACGAGTGAATTACATTACTACCCATAAATTATACAATAACGTGACATATCAGGCTTCATGACTCAGAAATTGCTCCGTTTATCTCCACTAAGATTCGTTATTTGGAATGGTTTTAAGAGGTTACTAGCAGCCCATGGCACCCCCCACCCCCACCCCTTCCACACCATATTTCACCATAAGACCACTCGAAGAGAATGGAAAGAAAAATAGAAAAGACACGACAGAAAGACGAAGAGCCGCAAAAAGAACATAAACGAAGAAATCGAGTACTGGAAATAAGGCGGTGTACCTGAAAGAAAATTAATTAGAAATGAAACGAAGACAAAGAAAAACGAAGAAGAGAAATTACAAAAGTAAAGAAAAAGAAAAATAGCACAAAGAAAACGAAGGAAAATAATAAAAGAAACTAAAAAATAATTAATAAAAATAAAGAAACGAAACGAAGTAAAATGAAAAAAAAACAAAGAAAAAGATTAAATTAGAAAAGATACGAAAAAAATTAATTAGAAATGAAACGAATTGAAGTGGAGGATAACATAGGCCTAAAGAAATTGCCGCAGCAGCCTTAAAGATAAACTCCTCTTGAGAAACCGAGTTGCGTCTTCCATTACCAGAGCTGTGGGCAGTATACCTTACAGCTCTCACTGGTCACAGTACAGCTCATGCCTACTGTTTAACTGACGCTAATCTGGCAGAAATACCATATTGGTACTACTATACCGCGCAGTCTACAAGATATTTAGGTTAAGTAAGCTTAGGTGAGGTTGAGATTAGCTTAGGTTAGATGGAAGTTAGGTTAGACTAAAGATACTTTGTAAACCGCACGTTATAGTAGCACCAATAATACGGTTAGTTAGGATACGGTATAATAATAATAATAAAAATAAATAATAACCGAAACAACAATAACAATAAAAAGCGCCAATGGTGGAAGCCAAGCCCTTCTCCTCCCCCCCCCCCCCCCCGTTAGTTTGGGGAGGTCACTGGAGTACTTTGTGCCTTACTTGGCGTCATTTGACACCAGTGATTATGGCGTCGTATGCCACGCCCTTGTGAGTCACTGACCACCACGAACTTGCTCACAACTACTACCCCACCTACAGTACCTGCCTTCCTCCCTTACTAACCACCCCCTAACCCGTTCACCACCACATTCTACACGTCACTCACTATCCCCACACGAACACTGCCGCTCTCCAACAAGCCCTTTCTGCCTCACTTGCCATAGTACTGTACTGTCTAATTGTCCGCATCACACAACTGTAAAGGGTCAGTTTTCCCACACCACCACCAATGATAATAGCGGCCCCACAAAGCGGGTTTATGCCTGACATAACTATGGTATCAACTGAAATTCATGACAGTGTATTACCGGCACAAGTATCAAGTGTAACTACGCGCTTTTACTCGCCCAGCACAGTAAGTATAAAACTAATGACTAAGAGCGTACCACTGGAAACACAATGTATATATCAAAACTATTATGGCTACACAATTTAAAAACAATACATATAAGGAAATACTTCCAATATAACACAATGTCAGCAAGGTGTGAAGACCACTGAAAACTCGCCTGGTGTGCCTAATGCGAATTGCAAATACAAATAAACAATAATAATTGATAAGACAAACGTTAACATTTTTCAACACAAGTCCAGGGTAAAAACTTGAGCTCTTCTGGTATCGTGAAAGCTAGTTAAGCATAATAAATAAAGCATAAACTATACAGAGTAGCGATAATAAAACGGTAAAACTATAAACAAAGAATAAAAAACAACATGGTGTAGGACTGTCGTTCTTACGTCACCTGACATTTACAATTTATTCTCCAAAAAGTTAAACACAAGTCACTGCACAGCTCAGAGGCGTTGCTAACCACCACAACGTTTCTACAAGCTTTAGAACACCGATTTTAAGGCCAAGATTATTATTGTGACCTTACAAGATTATGTCTGGAGATAAACGAAAATACGATGTGACTCCCGTTCCTTCGTATCACCACCACTAATAGCAACGGCGTATACAAATAGACAGGGGAAGACGGAAATATATGGGGGAAGACGGAGATGGGGAAGGCGGAATATTGGGGAAAGAAAAGAGAAACGGTGTAAGAGAGAGACATTGGGGGAAAAGCAAGAAACATGTGGAAAGAAAAGAAACATGTGAGGAAAGAAAGAGAAACATGGAAAAAAGAAACATGGGGACGAATTAAAGAAACGATATGTGCACAAATTTTATAGTATATTGCCGCGACGCTATAACAAACGCCTAAAATGAACATTGAGGTAAACACGCAAATTGCAATGAAAGTTGGTTTCATTCCTCAAGATAAAGCCTTACTGTTTGGAATCTGAAAATGAATTCTAACTCGTTATGAATGTGGTGAACACCGCCAGCTTAAAAACTTTCGTAATGATATGAGCTGCGTTTGAGGAGAGAATCTGTTTTTCCTCGCACCGTTTTAACTCTTTATGGCATCACATTGTTTTTAAACAGACTTACTGAGATGTAATGACAAGTAGCTTAATAATTTTTTTCAATGTTACTTTTTTAACGTGTCTTACTGGATTATTATTAAGTAATTCTCAGTGTTACTTTTTAACGTGCGTCTTTATTAAAGTTTTTTAATAGTAAAGTATTTCTCAGTATTACTTTCTCGTCGTGTGTTACTTGTTTTTTAACAAGTACCTTTAATAAATTCTCATTGTTTACTATTTTAACAAGTATTACTGATTTTAAACAGTTTCCTCCCAGTAATTCTTAATGTTACGTTTCTTATGTGTGTCTTACGGAGGTTTTTAACAAGTATAACTACTTCGTACTATCCATGTTTCTTTAGCACAACTCCTACGAGATTCGGGAAATAAAAATTGTCTCAAATTTATATCCGTAATTGTGCCAAGACTTTGTTA
>CAUDMG010002087.1:3852500-3891295 GCA_958450375.1 Homarus gammarus | reverse complement strand
TTTTATTTTTGTATTATTTATTCGTGTGATTTATTTCTATTGTTTTCTTATTATTTCACTTATTTCGTCTTTATTTATTTATTTATCTTAAGTATTTATTTTTCATTCCTTTTAATTTTTTCTTACATTATTATTTTATTTTATTGAATTTTATTTGATATAATTTTAAATTTCTTTTTTATTTGATTACTAATTTAACTATTTCGAATTTACACACACACACACACACACCACACCACACACACACACACATACACACACACACACCACACCACACACACACACACACACACACACACACCACACCACACACACACCACACCATGCACACCTGCCGTCATCAACATAGGTAGTCTTACATCACCACCTACTAATTACACCTGTAAGACGCCCACAACTCAGGTAACAATGTAAACTATCTCAGCTATTCAATTACCACATATTAAAAAGTCTTCACATTCTCAAAGGGTCGCACGCTAGATTTTTTTGTACCATACGTGAATAAAAAAGTGATAGAGTCTTGGTGTAATCTGGTCGCCATCTTGTCCAGGTGTGTTTGGATTAGTCTATTGGAGATCTCACTACACCTCCAATTATTAAAAACAAAAATACGATTTTTTTTTTAGTTTGGGGTAAAAAAAGAAATCGGATTCTCGAAATATCTCAAGTTGAATTTTTTTTTTTTATCTTAACTAGTAATGTTAGAATGTAAATCAACTAACCTAACCTAACCTGACCTCACCTGACCTAACTAGACACGTTGTTTTTTTTTTACCTCCCAGTTGTTGAAGAGGGAAAAAAAACGAAACATATTTGACTTAAGGATCATGAAGGAACCGGTCTGAGCTGCCTTAGGTGAGCTTGGGTTCAGGTACAGTGTGTCTGTCCGTAATTTTGTCGCCCTGCTGGTGTTGGGAGAATGTATCTTTATGTTAGGTTAGGTTAGGTTTAGGTTAGGTTAGGTTAGGTTAGGTTTAGGTACACTGTGTCAGGCTCCAAAAGGTTTTAGGTTAGGTTAGGTTAGGTTAGGTTTAGGTACACTGTGTCAGGCTCCAAAAGGTTTTAGGTTAGGTTAGGTTAGGTTAAGTTTAGGTTAGGTTAGGTTTAGGTACACTGTGTCAGGCTCCAAAAGGTTTTAGGAGGCTGTAGCTTTAAGTAGAGTCTTGGTATGGTTTGGCGGCTATTTTGAAACATTATTTATTGAATGTATCTCTTTTAAAGTAGAGTCTCAGTTCAGTTTTGTGCCATTATCTTCTTTTTCGACGATACCTTGATGCTGTAACTACGAGAAAAAAAAATAACTTACGAACTTTTTTTAGAGTCCCGGAACTTGGTGTACCTGTCTTACTTCTGTCTAATTACTATAATAACCCCCGACCAGGTAAGGTGGTGGGTGAGGAGGGAGAGAGGGAAGGAAGGAAGGAAGGAAGGATGATGGAGGGAGGAAAGGGGGGGGGAGCGATGATGGAGAGAGAGAAAGAGGGAGAGGAAATGAGGCAGAAAGGGAGGGAGAGAGAGAGAGAAATACTGATAGAGGGAGGGGCAGAAGGGAGGGATGGAATGAGGGAGGGAGGGAGGGAGGGAGGAAGGGAGGGAGAGATGATAACAGTAGTGTAGTTGTCAGGTTACACTTCAGGTATCAACAGTCGGTGGTGAGATGAAGGTAATGATGAGGATTACTGCAACATATATTACCTGTGTGTGACCTTTACCTGTCTCACCTCTCTATCTGTCTCACCTCTCCACCTGTCTCACCTCTCTACCTGTCTCACCTCTCCACCTGTCCCACCTCTCTACCTGTCTCACCTCTCTACCTGTCTCACTTCTCCACCTGTCTCACCTCTGTACCTATCTCACCTCTCTACCTGTCTCACCTCTCTACCTGTCTCACCTCTCTACCTGTCTCACCTCTCTACCTGTCTCACCTCTCTACCTGTCTCACCTCTCTACCTGTCTCACCTCTCTATCTGTCTCACCTCTCCACCTGTCTCACCTCTCTACCTGTCTCACCTCTCTACCTGTCTCACCTCTCAACCTGTCTCACCTCTCCACCTGTCTCACCTCTGTACCTGTCTCACCTCTCCACCTGTCTCACCTCTCCACCTGTCTCACCTCTCCACCTGTCTCACCTCTCCACCTGTCTCACCTCTCCACCTGTCTCACCTCTCCACCTGTCTCACCTCTCCACCTGTCTCACCTCTCCACCTGTCTCACCTCTCTACCTGTCTCACCTCTCTACCTGTCTCACCTCTCTACCTGTCTCACCTCTCTACCTGTCTCACCTCTCCACCTGTCTCACCTCTCCACCTGTCTCACCTCTCCACCTGTCTCACCTCTCTACCTGTCTCACCTCTCTACCTGTCTCACCTCTCTACCTGTCTCACCTCTCCACCTGTCTCACCTCTCCACCTGTCTCACCTCTCCACCTGTCTCACCTCTCTACCTGTCTCACCTCTCTACCTGTCTCACCTCTCCACCTGTCTCACCTCTCCACCTGTCTCACCTCTCTATCTGTCTCACCTCTCCACCTGTCTCACCTCTCCACCTGTCTCACCTCTCCACCTGTCTCACCTCTCCACCTGTCTCACCTCTCCACCTGTCTCACCTCTCTACCTGTCTCACCTCTCTACCTGTCTCACCTCTCTACCTGTCTCACCTCTCTACCTGTCTCACCTCTCCACCTGTCTCACCTCTCTACCTGTCTCACCTCTCCACCTGTCTCACCTCTCCACCTGTCTCACCTCTCTACCTGTCTCACCTCTCCACCTGTCTCACCTCTCTACCTGTCTCACCTCTCTACCTGTCTCACCTCTCTACCTGTCTCACCTCTCTACCTGTCTCACCTCTCTACCTGTCTCACCTCTCCACCTGTCTCACCTCTCTACCTGTCTCACCTCTCTACCTGTCTCACCTCTCTACCTGTCTCACCTCTCTACCTGTCTCACCTCTCTACCTGTCTCACCTCTCTACCTGTCTCACCTCTCCACCTAACCTCACCTCTCAATATCTCTCAGAATCATCTCTGTTGATCCCTGTCATCACTGAGTCGTAAATATTCTCTCTCTCTCTCTCTCTCTCTCTCTCTCTCTCTCTCTCTCTCTCTCTCTCTCTCTCTCTCTCTCTCTCTCTCTCGCTCCAGTAAGCCCGTACCGTACTACACTGTGTGCCAGAAGGTATAGCTTTACTCTGGCCTGGGATTTACTAGTACTCTGACCTCTAACATGGCCAACCCTCCCCCCCCCCCCCCCATCTGTCGTTCTTGAAGGGGTACTAATATGGCCGTCGTTCTCCCTCTCGTTCTTGAAGGGTACCAACATGGCCGCCACTTGGAGGAAGACCTGCCTCAAGTGTTATTGAGACGTATGACTAAAACCTCTGAAGGAGCGAGTAATTTATTCAGAAGAGATTGAGAGAGAGAAGAGAGAGAAAATGAGAGAAAGAGAGAGAGAGAGAGATGGGAGGAAATGAGAGAAAGAGAGAGAGAGAGAGATGAAGTGTAGGTACGGTGGCTGAGTGGTTTCCAACATTCGAGTCCCGTCCTAAAGTTCCCTGGTTCACGCATTTGGTCACCCTCAGTCCACCCAGTTGATAATGGGTACCGAAGGCGTATGAAACTCACACTGACACACCCGCCTCTACTGACTAAACTAATCGACGTTGTTGATCATATTCTTGAGAGGTAACTTAAATAATCTGGTGTGGAGTAACGGCGCTATGCTTGATCTCACCCCCTTCCCTCCCTCCCTCCCTCACCCCTTTCCCTCCCTCATCCCCTTCCCTCCCTCATCCCCTTCCCTCCTTCACCTCCCTCCCTCCCTCATCCCCTTCTTCATCCCCTCCCTCACCCCCTTCCCTCCCTCACCCCCTTCCCTCCCTCACCCCTTCCCTCCCTCACCCCTTCCCTCCCTCTCCCCCGCCCTCCCTCATCCCCTTCCTCCCTCCTTCACCCCCTCCCTCCCTCCTTCACCCCCCTCCCTCACCCCCCTCCCTCCCTCCCTCATCCCCTCCCTCACCCCCGCCCTCCCTCACCCCCCGCCCTCCCTCACCCCCTCCCTCCCTCCCTCCCTCCCTCACCTCCTCCCTCACCCCCTCCCGCCCTCCTTCACCCCCTCCCTCCCTCCCTCACCCCCCTCCCTCCCTCACCCCCTCCCTCCCTCATCCCCTCCCTCACCCCCTTCCCTCCCTCACCCCCTTCCCTCCCTCTCCCCCGCCCTCCCTCATCCCCTCCCTCCCTCCTTCACCCCCTCCCTCCCTCCCTCACCCCCTCCCTCCCTCCTTCACCCCCTCCCTCCCTCCCTCACCCCCCTCCCTCCCTCCCTCACCCCCCCCATACCTCCGTGTTTGTGATAATCCTCCCTAATAACTGAGTGTAGGTCACCATACCTAGGAGAATAATTACGGGAGTGTGTACATAGATATTATTATTGAATTATTATAAGACAGTGACGTATGAAGCGTGATGCTCTCTCTCTCTCTCTCTCTCTCTCTCTCTCTCTCTCTCTCTCTCTCTCTCTCTCTCTCTCTCTCTCTCTCCCTCCGACGCCCTAAGTCAGGATCCAGGATAGGTAAACAATGGCGTGCTCCTTGATTGGCTACCCTAGTGTTACGTCACCCTTAGCGATGGGCGAATCATAGTTTACGATGGCCGTACGTCATACCCGGGTGGGCAAATAGCACTCCCAGGTTGCTAGTAATTGCTGATTGGTTGCTATTACATATCATTAAATTGTCAGCCTATAACAATCAAGGTTTTATTTGACCTGGAGAGCAAAAAAAATAAAATAAAAAATACGATTGGTCGGTTAGAAAATGCTACGAGTTAAACTTGATAGCTGATTGGTAAGGTATCTTCCTCGTTGGCCAATCACAGTCCAGTAAAGGCTCGGAGCGATTAGTACCCCGGGCCAATAATACGTCCGAGAACAGGCCTATAATTTAGTCTGACTTAGAATTATGACAAAGTTGAGGATTATAAAAGGCTCGGGCAGGTAGACTGGGAGCCTTATACGGGCGTGGGATGATGGGATACCTTACCACCACACACACGCCTACAGGCTGGCTGGCGTGTAGGGGGCGCGCGGAGGTGGTGGAGAGAGAGATAGAGAGAGAGAGAGAGAGAGAGAGAGAGAGAGAGAGAGAGAGAGAGAGCCATTATCGCCATATCAATACTGTCCATACACCCTCGCTAACTATACGGCCACCAAACAGCATCACATCCACACCCCTCCACCCACACAGCCCTCCACCCACACACCCCAACCCACACAGCCCCCCCTCCCCCCAAAACACATCAACAGACGCCAACAACACCTTCACTTGACGGATCTGAACGCCATCTAGGAGTGAGCATCCAAACTATACATCTCATAACACCCCTACACGAGTCACCTGTGCAGTCTGTGTGTACCTGTAATTGAGTCTGTATTTATAATGTTTGTTTTTTTTACATTCTCGGAAGATTCGTAATGGCGGCGGAGTTGGGCAGAGACTTTACCGTTAATATGTGAGTTAAGGAGAAAATGGATATTGATAAAATATTAAAAAAAAATCTACCCTATAGAAAATAAATTGACATAGGTACAGTCTCGGTGCATTTACAACGCCATTTTGTTTGTTTTAATGGGGGGGGGGGGATCGGGATATTATGTCAAGTTAAGAGTTAGAAAAATAAATCAACCTCATATTAATATCGATTTGAGAGTAAAATTTATCGTAAGGACGTTTTAAGAATTTATTTATGTCGTATGTTGAGTTAAGAGTTTTTTGAGTGAGTGTCTTGTTGCTGTGAGACATGACCCAGGGTGGTGGGGAGGGAGGCTCCAACACGACACAGGTAACTTTTAATCATGGATGCCACTCTTACTCTGGGAGTCTCGTGTCTGGTGAGAGTGAGGGAGGAGAGAGTGGGGGAGGAGAGAGTGAGGCAGGTGAGAGTGAGGGAGGGGAGCGTGAGGGAGGGGAGCGTGAGGGAGGTGAGAGTGAGGGAGGAGAGAGTGAGGCAGGTGAGAGTGAGGCAGGTGAGAGTGAGGGAGGAGAGAGTGAGGGAGGTGTAATAATAATAATAATAATAATAATAAACGGTTTATTAATAGAGTTGCAGCCGGTGGCTGAAAATATACAGACTTACATTTGATTTAGACATAATGATATAATATGCCTTGAATACATTAACAGGGCTGTAGAGTACATAAATCAGGTGTGTGTGTGTTACTGCTCTCTCTCTCTCTCTCTCTCTCTCTCTCTCTCTCTCTCTCTCTCTCTCTCTCTCTCTCTCTCTCTCTTTTCACACCGCACACCCTTCTTCTCCCCACCACCCACCCACCCTTCCTCCTCCTCCTCCCACCACCCACCCCTCTCCCCACCCACTCTCTCCCTCCTCCCCGGGGTGATGTGGGGAGTTCTTAAGTAGTCAGAATTAATAGTTACCTTGGGAAGAAAATTGCCGTCGCCTCACCCCAGCGAGAAACAATAAAAGAGCCTGTTTATTGTACCTGACTTGGCCTGGCTCTTAACACCCTCCCCTCCTCCTCCCCTATTCTCCCCCCTTCCCCACCTCCCGAAGGCCCTGCTCTTAACACCCACCCCACCTTATCTCCCCACTTCCCCTCCCCACCTTCCTCTAGTCCTGCTCTTAACAACTTTTCCATTAAGGTTAGGTTAGGTTAAGTTAGGTTAGGGTGAAGAATTTAACGTACGAATCTTAGTGAATGAGGAGCCTTGGTCTCTCCCTCTTAAACACACTTAATCTCCCCTAAGTCACTTTGCCTACGGTCAGAATACTTCTCTGGTGAGGGGGGGGGGGAGGGACAGGGGGAGAAAGAAGAGAGAAGACGTATTAAGTGAGAGAGAGAGAGAGAGAGAGAGAGAGAGAGAGAGAGAGAGAGAGAGAGGCCGTCCTTAACACTAACACTTAAGCCTCTGCTAACTCGGTCTCATCACCCTCGAGCTACAACTTGAAGTTTCCCTCGAGGAGTTATTACCGATCTATGCCACGACTTGAGAGGAGAGAGGAGCGCTGTGTGTCCCTGGAGGAGGAGTGGTGGAGGAACAGCCCCTGGGGGAGGAGGAGGAGGAGGTGTAGTCGAGGAACAGCCCCTGGAGGAGGAGGTGGTGATGGAGGTGTGGCTCAGGAACAGCCCCAGGGGAAGACGAGAACGAAGTAAACGATCCAGTAATTTGCTCCTGACGGCCAGACCGTGTTCGATCACCCTGACGAAGGAGAGACACCAGAAACACCGTGTTCTCCTGAGGTGGCCTGGTCGTGAGTCGCCCCTGGAGGAGAAAAGGCGGAGCAAATGACCCTGTAATTTGCCCTGGACCACTAAAATGTATTTAACCTCTCTGGCAGTCTGTACCTTCCGTGTTCTGCTGACGGTGGCGTGGCCGGGGAGGTCGTGGTGTTCTAACCTGAGGGGACAAACAAGAGGAAAATGATCCTCTAACATGGCCTAGATTACCTGACGGTGTGTGTGTGTGTGTGTGTGGAGAGCCAGATGTTCTCCTGAAGGTGGTGGTATGGCCGTGGAGTGCCCCCCGGGAGGATATATTCCACCCTGAGGGAACAAACGGGAAGGGAAAATGACCCCCTAATTTGGCCTGGTGTCGCGCAGTGAGTGTGTTGGGTCGGCCGTGACAGTGTGTCCGGGTCGGGTCTTCACCACCTCCCACCCTCATCATTCAACATCCTCAGATACAATTACCTTTTATCGCAGGTATTACCGGGCCGGGATGAGAGGGCCTCGCGTGACACTCTCCAGACACTGTATCTCACCGTCAAGGTCTTGTTGTGAGTCCTCCAGGAGCCTTAGGTGTATGCACTCGAACTTTCTCTACTTTTTCGAGGAGGAGTTATGTCTGTCCTCCTCCTCGTGACACAAGTGATACTCATTAATGACTTCAAACTTTTTATAAACTTTCATTTCCTGCTCATCCAGTCCTTTATAGTTTGTTTATTTTCCCTAGGTAGTCGTAGATAGTGTTCAATATATTTACCTATTCGTGGCCATTTTGTTTTGGGCCAATTTAAACCTACATTATAAACGAGAAATTTGATGTAGGTTTTGGGGTGAAATTTTTTCCAAGTATAAATAGTTATCCTCCTCCTCTTCTTCCTCTTTCTCCTTCACTTCCTCTCCTCCTCCTCCTCTTGCTCCTTCTGCTTCTCCCCTCCACCTACCTCCACCACCTCCCTCTCCGCCTCCACCTCTTAATCGAAGCAATGTTACAAACTGGAAGAAGCAGAAGTGAAACAGGAACCCACAGGTGAAACACGAACCCACAGGTGAAACAGACACGAACCCACAGGTGAAACAGACACGAACCCACAGGTGAAACAGACAGGTACCCAGTGCTGTAATTGGAAGCCACGCTGTCCCCACCTAGCAATTATCGCGAGGCCGTCCTATCATACACCTGCGGGTGACTGTGACGGCTGTTTCTCTGTCCACACTATTATATAATTACCTTTTATATGACCTATCTACACCCACCCCCCCAACCTACACCCACCCCTCCTATCAACACCCACCCCCCCAACCTACACCCACCCCTCCTATCTACACCCACCCCCCCAACCTACACCCACCCCTCCTATCTACACCCACCCCCCCAACCTACACCCACCCCCCCTATCTACACCTTCCCCTCCTACCTACACCCACCCCCCAACTTACACCCACCCCTCCTATCTACATCCACCCCCCCAACCTACACCCACCCCCCAACCTACACCCTCCCCTCCTATCTACACCCACCCCCAACCTACACCCTCCCCCTCACCTCCCCCCTACCCATATCCATTCCTCAACGCCCCCACCCCCCCTTCCCCTTTCCCCCCTACATACTCCTCCTCCCACTCCATATCCCTCCCTCAACACCCCCCTACCTCCCCCTCCCCAACGCCCCCTCCTTCTCCACCTCCTTACCCCCGATATTACGCGCCACCTACCCCGATAAAACACCGCTAATTCCCCACCTCCCGATATTATACCCTAACTCTCCCCTCCCCACCCCGATATTATGCCCCAACTCCCGATATCACACATCATCAACTACTCTCCTCCCCCGATATTTACCGTACCCCCCCAAACTCCCTCTCTTCCCCTCCCCTCCCGATATTACCCGCCATCTACCCCGTTGTACCACCCGATTTTGAGCCGATAACGAGTGAGAAATAGTCCAGAAATGATCAAATGAGATAATTACCGATATGTAGGTTAGATTAAATAGATAATGTAGGTTAGGTTAGTTTAGGTTGGGTTAGATTAAGTTAGGTTATGTTAGGTTATGTTAGATTAAGTTAGGTTAGGTTATGTTAGGTTAGATTAAGTTAAGTTAGGTTAGGTTAGGTTATGTTAGCTTATGTTAGGTTAGGTTATGTTAGGTTAGGTTAGGTTAACATTAGCGTGATTAATCTTCAGGTAAAAATAAGCTGGGGGGGGTTAATCTTCAGGTGATCCCCAATTAACAGTAAACAATTAGTTATTTTTTTTAAGTGAAATTTTTGAACCACTATAAAAAAAATTCGAACGATAATATAAAGATTTTAATTGATGTCTCGTAAAAGTTGTGTAGTTGTTTACCGTCAGTAATGCCTGTGACTGCCTTCCGCCCCCTCCCCCATCCCACCAACACTACCCTGAAGCCTTCCAGACCCCACCAAGCCCCCACCACCTCCTAGCCCCCATCACCTCCTAGCCCCCATCACCTCCTAGCCCCTTGACTGGAGAGAAGCACAGTAATGTTAACTAGTGTGTGTGTGTTCCTCTTTCTTTCCCTCTCTCACCTGTCGTGCGTGTGTGGTGGTGGTCGCCTCTTGCCGCCCACCACCGCCCACCTGGCCGCCCACTGATGACTGTCCAGATACTGTCACCTGTAATAATGCCGCCCATCGTGTCCCTCCTCCTCTTCCTTCCATCAGTTGTTTCTTCTTCTCTTCTTCTTCCTCACACACAAAGGGCCTCCCTCTTCCTCCTCCTCCTCTTCCTCCTTCTCTTCCTCCTCCTCCTCCTCTTCCTCCTCCACCTCTTCCTCCTTCTCTTCCTCTTCCTCCTTCTCTTCCTCCTCCTCCTCCACCTCTTCCTCCTTCTCTTCCTCTTCCTCCTCCTCCTCTTCCGCCTCCTCCACCTCTTCCTCCTCCACCTCTTCCTTCTTCTCTTCCTCCTTCTCTTCCTCCTCCTCCTCCACCTCTTCCTCCTTCTCTTCCTCCTCCTCCCTGCCTATTGAGTAACAATTATATATAAACACCAAGTGGATAGCTCTCGCCTTAAGGGTCGCTGGTTCGATCCCGGGGCCTTCCAAGTTCACCCACCTGTCTACCGAGCACCTAACTCTACACCTGAGATTGTAAGGGTGGTCAAGTGCAGTACCGTCACACACACACACACCTGTCCTCATTGATATGTATACAAGACTAGATTTATTGTGATTAATACCTTAAATTATGTTACCTGTCATTATTGTACACATGAGTTAAGTCAAGTTAGGTTAGGTTAGGTTAGGTTAGGTCAGGTCAGGTCAGGTCAGGTTAATTTAGGGTTAGACCAGGTTAGGTTTCTCAATGAATATTTTTTCTATTTATAAATTTCTCTCCTTAAGTAAAATAAGAACCAAGGAACCAGTCATGTTTACTTAGGATAATCTCCTTATTTAGACCCGTAATTACTGCATTAAACGCTGCCATATACCTCACACAACCAAGGATGAGAGGTCCAAGGAAGGGTAACACCTATTGATCTTTACTTAATTACTTTTTGGTGCTGTTTCATTACTGTTCGTTTTATTTAGCTGATGTTTCGCTTTATTTATTATTTATTTATTTATTTATTTATTTATGTCGTATTTAACAGGTGATTTGATATTTGTGTTTTTATTTTCGTGTGATTGTGAATGGTCTCTCTTTTGTTTACAAGTACCAGCTGATCTGATGATGGCGGTGATCAAGAGGACTCGTGTGTAAATAACCAACCTTTACCTGTTACCTGAGAGACCTGGGTACCTGGAAATACCTGAAATTTCCCAAGTAAGTAAGTAAGATGTTCTCATGACCTGGTTTGACCTGTGATAATATGATCAGGTCATAAAGAGGGCTTGTGATATTGTATTAAATGTGTATGTGTGTGTGTGTGTGTGTGTGTGTGTGTGTGTCGGTTTACTTAGTTATCCTCCAAACACTTATTTGATGTTTTATATCCATCTATTAAGGTTTGGAGTGGGAGGTGGGTGTTTGGAGCCAGAAGTGGGTGGGTATGGGCGGGTTGATGGGAGGGTAGTGGTGGCAGGTGGGTTAGTGGGTGGGTTAGTGGGTGAAGGAGGATTTACCTGTCTGCTTAGTCACTATTGCCTCTCCTTTCCCGAGCTGATTGTTCTCTAAAAGTACTGCAGTCTCTCTCTCTCTCTCTCTCTCTCTCTCTCTCTCTCTCTCTCTCTCTCTCTCTCTCTCTCTCTCTCTCTCTCTCTCTCTCAGCAGCCTGGGAATGTTGTCAGGACTCCACTTGGTATGTAAACCAGCAGTGTTGATCGTATCCTGACACAACGCTGTAAAACCCACTTTAACGGGGGCTATCTGGCCTCAGGGTATACAAACGCTCCTATGAACCCGTTAAGTATGCCTTATATAACGCCTCGGGGTATGTGTGTATAACAGTATAGGTTGTATAATGATCTCCTGGTGTTTTGTATGCCCAGTATAATGCCTCTGGGTATGCGAGTATAACAATATCTAGGCAGTATATTAATGCCCTTGTGTTTAGTATGCCCAGTATAACGCTGTATAATACCCCCAATGTGGCATATATGGGGCAAAAGACAGTTCACCTTGGCATATATTATAGTTATTATACCCTGATGAGTATAATGATATAGTATAGAAGGTATATATCACGCCCCTATAGCACTTAGTATAAAACTACTATATCATGCCCCTATAGCACTTAGAATTAAACGACTATATCACGCCCCTATAGCACTTAGGATTAAACGACTATATCACGCCCCTATAGCTATATACTCAATAAGGAACAAGAATATAGAGAAGAAAATATGTCAAAGCTGAATTAATCCCGGGTTGTTTACATGGACCAGCGTGTGGGAAGTACTTTGCCTAGTTTGTTGCTCCCGCCATTAATAAACAGGGACTATAATTCCGTCAGTTCGTCCGTCAATCATCCAATCAGTCAGTACTTAAGCCAGTCAGTCAGTCAGTCCTCAATACTTCACTAATGCAGACTAAATTATCCCATCGGTGTGTGTGTGTGTGTGTGTGTGTGTGTGTGACCTAGTGGCCAGAGAAGCAGTGAGCTACTGTATATTGCCACTTTATCAACACAAACACAAGGGTCAGATTCCGCCTTCAGTCGGCTCAGAAATGTGACGAAATTATGTGTGTGTTAGTGTGGTGTGGTGGTGGTGGTGGTGGTGGTTTGGTGTGGTGGTGGTGTGGTGTGGTGGTGGTTTAGTGTGGTGTGGTGGTGGTGTGGTGTGGTGGTGGTTTAGTGTGGTGGTGGTGTGGTGTGGTGGTGGTTTAGTGTGGTGTGGTGTGGTGGTGGATGTGCTTTTGGTTTGTGGTTGTATAGTTGCTGGTTATTGTGGTGATTTTTTATTGTGGTTGATGATGAGTTGTCATTCTTGTGATGGAAGTTGTTATGGTTGTGGTAGATGGCAGTTCATCATCATCATCATCATCATCATCCATCCACTCAATAAAATCATTAAAAAAAAATACAAAATAATATTAACTAATCTTCAGGTGTTAGAGAGAGAGAGAGAGAGAGAGAGAGAGAGAGAGAGAGAGAGAGAGACTCGTGCAATCAACTGAGGGCTCTAAAGCGCTTAAAATATAACCAATATATTTAGTAAACATATTATTTTTACTTAGATAGAATTATTAAAAGGTTATATAATGTATCCCTGTAGCTATTATTTATTTATTTATTAATTAATTTATTATTATTTTGTAGTATTATTTTTAGTGAGTCGTTTTTATTACTATATTCTTAGGGGTTTGGCAGGGGTCTTGTTGCGTCGTGTCGTGTCCTGGAGAGTCAGGTCGTACTGCTCATTAGCGGTGGTCGTGTCTTGTGGGGGTGGTCGAGGGGGTTACCTGGAGCGAAACAAACACACACACACTTTATCTACCTCCCTCCCCCTCTCTACACCTGCTGCATACACCTGGCACACCTACTGGATACACTTAATTCACCTGCGTTACCTTTACACCCATCTGCTGTTACTTAAGAATGTATCGTATATTCTCCATAAATCCTGGAAACAAAAATTTATGAAGAATTGTGGAAAAAAGTCAACGTTAGAAAGGTCTCCATCACAAGGCATTCCTCATTAGTTGTTGTGAAATACGCAATAAAGTTTGTAGACGTTGTTGAAAGGTGGGAGAGAGAAACTATTATATTGGTGGATTTTACTGTACGTGTCTATTGAGAATAAAATGTTTAGTGTGTTTGTAAATAAATATGTATACTGTAGGTGTATATTAATTAGTAGGTGGATATGTATGTTAATTAAGGTATAAATTAGTAAGATAGGGTTAATATAATACCTACATACATACATACATAAATACACGCATTCGTATATTTACAGGTATTTTTACTTAGACATATATACATTGTACGGTTGTATACATAATATTTTCATGCATACACACATGATTTAGAAAGAATCACATGTGTTCCTCGCCAGGGTCAGGTATATGTGACGGGTTGCCTCCTCTCCACACCATCCTCAGTCAGTGGCCCATCTGATTGGATAATCCTCGGTCAGTGGCCCCACACCCGATGGGATTATCCGCACTGAATGGCCCACAACTCTAAGGTTATCCTCGCTGAGTGCCCCACACATCAAGATTTTCCATACTGAGTGGCCCATCTTCAGGATTATCAGCCTTGAGTGGCCCACACATCTGAATTATTCGCACTGAGTGGGCCAGCCATAGGGATTATTCACACTGACCGGACGATAAGATTATTTACACAGTGTGCCTCTGGTGACCACACTTAGTAGACGAGCCTGTCGGGAGGAAAATCATGAGTTTATTCTTAACCACCAGTTATATCCACACTGAGTGGACCATCAGTTATATCCACACTGAGTGGATCACCAGTTATATCCACACTGAGTGGACCACCAGTTATATCCACACTGAGTGGACCACCAGTTATATCCACACTGAGTGGATCACCAGTTGCATCCACACTGAGTGGACCACCAGTTATATCCACACTGAGTGGACCACCAGTTATATCCGCACTGAGTGGACCACCAGTTATATCCGCACTGAGTGGACCACCAGTTATATCCACAATGAGTGGACCACCAGTTATATCCACACTGAGTGGACCACCAGTTATATCCACACTGAGTGGACCACCAGTTATATCCACACTGAGTGGACCACCAGTTATATCCACACTGAGTGGGTGGTCAGGGACATAAATACGAACGTGTTAGTGTTGACATAAGGACCAGTCACCCAGCATCTTCACAGTTAAAAGCCAGTCTTAGTGGCTGAGGTTGTTGGTCCCCTCCCGCCCCCCCCCCCCCCAGCGTCTCTTTTTAAATGTGTAAGTCCCAATAAAATAACAATGAACACCACCAACACAAAGGCGGACATGATAATAAAACACACACACAAAACTCCCCACCTTTACCAAAATGATTCGTGTCTTATTTTGTGGTATTTTCCCGATTAAGTTTCCACCTGTTGTTAAAACCTTGAGACGAAGATGTTTGAAGATTTTTGCCAATTTTCATCGTTTTGGGTCGAGCTGACGATAAAAATAATACTTAAGGATTTACCTGAAGCAAACAAGTCTTTTTTTTTTACTGTCTGTCTGACTGTTTGTTTACCTACATCACCCAAAAACTCAGGTATTCAGTGATAATGAAAATAATAATCGTTGTTGAGAGAGTGACGGAGCGACTTTGAAGTGTGTACAGTTTATTGTAAAAAATAATTGATAAACATAATTTGCATTTAATAAGTACTACATATATTAATTATTTACGGTGATGATAATTTTATATATATTGATATTATGTAATTTAATGGACTTACGAATTAACGAACCGCTAAATTTACGAACCTACTATTTAACGAATCTTCAAACTAACGAACCCCCAAATAAACGAACCACCAAACTAACCGACCTCCAAAGTAACGAACCTACGATTTAACGAACCTCCGAACTAACGAACCCCCAAACCAACGAACCCCCAAATCAACGAACCACAGAACCAACGAACCTTCGATTCAATGAATCCTCACCGACACCGAAACATAAGGTGGTTACCGAACTATTGTAGTGATAGTTAAGGGAAAACAAGGTGATTTGAGACACCACACGAATATCAACACCCTTTTATAACACAGTCTCCTTTATGGTCTATCTAGCGGGGTTGATTTACAGGTCGTTCGCGGGAGGTCAGGATAGTTGACCCCCCACTTGACGGTTAGCATTATCTTCCTTCTTACAATGATAATATTTTTTTTCGACTGTTATTCATTACTTTTTCATCTACTTTCGTCAACTTCCTTCTACTTTCAACTACTTTCAACTCTTCATCAACTTCTCACTATCGAATACGTCACTAAACAGACTCGGGTTAAGTTTATACATATACATAGCTATACACTATGTATATACTATTATGTATATTGGTGTGTCGGTATAGCATTAGTGTACTGTATATAGATATAGGTGATAGTTTGTTATTGGTATATTCGTGACTGGCTTGAGAGAGAGAGAGAGAGAGAGAGAGAGAGAGAGAGAGAGAGACCCTACTTCTACAATTCACCAAACGCTGTAGATTATAGCAGGCGGGTCTATAACAGCTATTTAAGTGGCGTACATAAACCAAGCCATTGATTATAGAAGCGTATAGTCAAGGTGTGTGATTTACCTGAGAGGAGGGCCATAGCACAGGTAAGGAGGGCCATAGTACAGGTAAAGAGGGCCATAGTACAGGTAAGGAGGGCCATAGTACAGGTAAGGAGGGCCATAGTACAGGTAAGAGGGCCATAGTACAGGTAAGGAGGGCCATAGTACAGGTAAGAGGGCCATAGTACAGGTAAAGAGGGCCATAGTACAGGTAAAGAGGGCCATAGTACAGGTAATGATAAACCAGTAACACACCTGGAGGTAATTCATCTGTACATAACGAAAATGTAGTACAATTTACATTTAACTGGTGTATAATTATGTCCAGCGGAGGTGATTATAGTATATGTACACCTATCATGGTTATAGCCCGTGTAGTACAGTTAATTTAGTACATAACTGTGTACTCCAGGCGTGAATCTATTACATTATCTATCAGTGAAGTTCAATGTAATATACACGTAATTGTAATATATACCTACCTGTCCATACCTGTCCTATATGCTAATCAAAGTATACCATTTATATTATAGTTTATCTCTGGTATATCATATAGTCATTGATTACCGGTATATAAACAGGAATATAATGGATATACCAACCTGATATAATCTGACGTCATGAGTATACCAGTCAGGATATACGAGAACATATTAAACATGGGTATATCGTATATCTATAATGAACATACCAGGTATAGCGTGTACCCAGACGGCTTAGTATAACACGTATGATATACCTGTGTGAAGTATACTGTTACCGTTTACACTGCTATGATTATTCTAGATAGAGAGTATAACCAATGACCTCACTAGTGAAAAGGTGTGTGTGTGTGTAAGTGTATTCATGCGTGTGTGTAAGTATATCCGTGTGTGTGTGTGTGTGTGTGTGTGCTGAGGGATGGCGGGCAGGCGTTTACGTGAGGGCAGTATCGACCCCCCCCCCACACTTACCTTCCAATTACCTGCCCGCCGTCCCTCTAATGTCTCAATCCACCTGAAATATCCACCTGGGCCAGAGTAAATTATCCACCGATCCAGAGTCACGGACAACGACCAAGAGCTGTTGGCTTTGTGGGTGTCAGGTTAAGTTAGGTTAGGTTAGGTTAGGTTAGGAGACGGCCAGCTGGGTGTAGGGGGGGGGGGGGTTGTGGATGGGTGGAAGAGGGTGTGGGTTTGTGGGTGGGTGGGGTGGGTTTGTGGGATAGTTGTGGGTGGGTGTAGGGGGTGAGGGGGGTGTGGGTGTCAAGTAATAGGTGTTGGGGGATAGGTGCGTGTGGGGGTGTGTGGGTGTGGGTGTGGTTATCCTAATATCTGGTGTCTAGGAAAGACAGGTCGTCTTAGCGCCACAAGTCGTTTTAGTATTCATGAAGCCAGAGAGAACGACAAGACGCTATGGTCGTTGTAATCACTCGCATGTTCCAGAGAGAGAGAGAGAGAGAGAGAGAGAGAGAGAGCAAATTATGTCGTTTCCCTGCTTTAAAAGTCGTCCTTCCCTCAGCTATATCTTCCTCCTCCTCCTCTTCCTCCTCCCTCTCCTCTTCCTCCTCCCTCTCCTCCTCTTCCTCTCCTCTTCTCCCTCTCCTCCTCCACCGCCATCAAGAACGACACCTCGTTTTCATATAAGTCGTGTAAGGGTCGGCCATATCTCACCCAACCTCCTCTAATATCAACCGTTTACCTGACACGACAACACGTCATCCTCGTCTTAAGGATTACTTGACGCTCTCGAGTGAAGGACGAGACGAGACGTGGGGGGGGGGGAGGGAGGGGTTGGAGGGGCGGGAGAGGTAGCCTTTGACGACTAAACGACCGTGTATATTTTTGGGACCCCCATAATCACGGCGGAATACAAAAGTCTACCCTGTAATATAAAAGAAAACATGGAAGCTTCAAAGAAAACGGGAAAATATAATATCTTAATTTTCTCATATAATATTTAATAAAACTTAAGAAACGCAAAGGTTAAGAAAAAAATATTAAAAATTAAAAATATATAAATGTTTATGTAATACGAGTAGAAACATTATTTATATTTTACTAATCTATAAAATGTTGTAGATATATACACGTAATAAACTACACGAAACAAACAATAAAAAGACCTAAACTATTGCGTTGGTTTCTCTGACCTGGAAAAAAAAAAACACAAAAACACATTGAATAAAACAAGCGTATGAAAAACTAAAACAGACTCCCCGTAAAAAAAAAAAATAGTTCGAAAACAAAATGGCAACTCGACGATGCATACAAAACAGCTTTCAACTAAACCAAAAAAAAAAGGAGAAAAAAAATAGTTAAAATAAACGAATAAAAATGACGAAAACAGAAAATGGAATAGAAAGAAAATGAGGCGGTGGCGATGTTGACCCGAGAGACCGTCCTAGTCAGGCTATATGTTGGGAATGTACCACGAACCTGAACTAATCTAACTTAATCACTAAAATTAGCCTAATTTAACCTAACCAGACCACTAAAACTAACCTAACTTAATGCATCTTCAGTTACACACCCCTACACACACTCCACCTACACATCCCTCCACCTACACAGACACTCCATCTACACACCCCTACACCCTCGCCTACACACACCCCCACTGCACATCCCCCCCCCCTCCCAGCACATAAGTATGCAGATCACAGCTCTTGGACTATGCAGTAGAATGCCATATGACCAGTACCTCTCTCTCTCGTTTATTATATTTTTCTCAATCCTCTCCTCTCCCACACCATGCTTCACCCCTCCTTCTTCCTCCTCTATTATCCCCTCCCCCATCCCCCCCCCCCCCCCCCCGTGGTGACAGTGGGGAGAGGAACACCGAAGAAACTCAACTATTATTGTCTCAAGTTGTCCATATGTTGAGGTGAGGCGACACCCTGCGACCTGTGTCTTGGGGTGTGACGGTGTACACAGAGGGAGGGGGGGGGGAAGTGGGGGGTGTTTGGGTGTAAGGGGAAGAGAAAAAGGGGGAAGAATTGTGAGGTGTCTGGGGAGGGAAGGGGAGGTGTGGGGTGTAGGGGGAGAGGAGGAGGGTGATAAAAATGGGAGAGGAATTGTGTGCATTGGAGAGACGGGGTGTGTGAGTGTAGGGGAGAAGGGTGTGTATGTATGTATGTAGTCGACCCAAAAATAGTATTAAAAATCACTGAAGTCGTTCTCTCCCTCTCTCTCTCTCTCTCTCTCTCTCTCTCTCTCTCACCTTCAAAATATTGTCAAGAATTTCTTAGGCAAGTCTTTGTATAATAATATATTGTCAAACACACAATAACCTCTTAAAACAAAAGACAATGTAACCTAATGTATATAATCCTAACATAATTACATACATTACTTATATACATCTACCAAAATATATATATATACATACCCCCATTACATACACACAAACATACTCATATAAACACTAGATTTCTTCTTTATTTATATATTTTACATTTAAATTTTTATACAGTATAATAATAATAATAATAATAATAATAATAATAATAATAATAATAAATAAGAAATGATATGAATGGGGGGGGGGGGAGCCATGACGTGAGGGGAGGGGGGATGAGGGTCTCTCCATTGACCAAGGCTGGGGTGAGGGCGGGAGGGGGGTGATGCATTGTGAGAGCTGGAATAGTATAAATGCGTTTGTGTGTAGGTCTCCCTGGAATAAGAGCGGGGTAGCTTTTGTTTCCCCAGGGCAAAACACGAAATCTTCATTGCTATGTGTGGGGGAGAGGAAGGGGTGGTGGGGAGATGGGGTAGGGTGTGAGAGGGAGGAAGGGTGGTGGTGGAGGAGTAGGAGAGGGTGAGGGAAGGGAGGAAGAAGCGTAAGGAAGGGTGAGGGTTGGAAGAGGATGAGGGGGAGGAGGAGGGGGGAGGAAGGAAGAAGTGGGGGGTTGGAGTAAAAGGATGGAGAATGGTGGAGAGAGGGAGAGAGGGAAGGAGAGAGGGGAAAAGGTGAAGGGATGTGAGAGAGAGAGAGAGAGAGAGAGAGAGAGAGAGAGAGCCAACACTGTCTCTATGGCTGGGAAAGTAAGAATTAAGTGCATATTGCCCTAAGGGAAGAAAGATTTAGGGTAAGCGTATTGTTGTATGAGTGTATTGTATTAAAGGTAAGTGTATTGTTGTTGGTATTATTATTATTTCTATTACTATTACAACAAAACGTTCTCAATGATAATCTCCAGGTAAATAGACACACCTGGCATTAGAAAGTTCATTAATATTCTGTGTATGTTGTGTATGATGAAGTATACGACATACTCACTCGGGTATACTGGATGACACACCTAATTTGTCACCCCCCCTGATTAATATTATCATAATGGGTATATTAGTTATCGTGTTGTTTTTAATGTGCTCTGTTTAGTGTGTGTGTGTGTGTGTGTGTGTGTGTGTGTGTGAGAGGAGAGTCAGAGGTATGGAGAGAGAGAGAGAGAGAGAGGTGAAGGGGGAAGTAAAGAGGGGGGAGAATGGGAGGGAAAGGTAAAGAGAAGGGAGAGAGAGAGTGAGATAAGCCCCATCATTGTACCCCCCTCCCCACCACTTCCTCCCCTCTCACAACCTCCCTCATCGAACCCCTCCCCCTCCTCAACCCCTCCCCCCCCGCTATGCTTGACCAACCACCCGTAAACGACTGCCCCTCTCATGGTTGTTTTTCCTTAATCTGATCTTATCGCGTTTTCCGATCGGCGAGGCCACCTTTCACCTAGATACCTCCCTCGCCTAGTCACCTAGATATCTTCCCCTCCCAGTTAGATATACCCCCATCACCCCTCACCTGGCCATCTAGATATCTTTCCCATCACCATCACCTAATCACCCAGACATCTCCCACTAGGTGAGTTACTACACCCATCAGTCACCATTCACCTAGAGACACCCCGCCACCTAACCTCCCCTAAAGCCACCGAAATACTCCTGTTCTCCCTTAGATGAACTGCTGGGTCCCTCAATAATTAACCACCTAATTACCCTCCATCCTAGCTTCCCCTAACGTCACCTAGAGGCCCCTTGCTCCCTCTCAGGTGAACTGCTGGGTGCCAGGTGACCTTAGAGTGTAGGTGAAAGGTCTTAAAACACCGTCAGCAACAACACCAAGACGTGACCTCTTACCTGCCTCATCGTCAGTCATGGAAAACAGAACCTATTTACTGGCCAGGTGAAGGTGTGCCAAGAGAGGCCTGGAAAGATGGAGGTTCTGGGGAGGAAATTGTAGGTTCTGGTGGAAAAATGGAAGTTCTGGTGTCGAAATCGTGGGTTTAAGAGTCGAAACATTATATCCTGATGTCGGAATAGCAGGTTCAAAGGCTAAAACATCGAGTTCTCGTGTAAAAATAGAGTCCTAGACATGAAACTGCGGGATCTAGCGTCGAAAATGAGGTTATGCTAGATTGCGTTAGAACTGGTTTCCACCCAAACTAACCTAATCTAACCTTAACCACAACCCCACCTAATTTATCTCCAAACCTAACCTCACCTAACCAGTATTACCGTCATCTAGGCACCACCACAAAAGGTAGTTGGTGACAAGGGGGAGGAAGCACTAGGAGAAGCACTAGGAGAAACACTAGGAGAAGCACTAGGAGAAACACTAGGAGAAGCACTAGGAGAAACTTAGACCAGAGGACATACTTAATATGTATATCTGACCGCTGGTGTTGTGGTCGGTCAGGTTTATTTTAGTTTCTCTTCTTCCTGTACGTGTGTGTGTGGTGAGGGAAGGGTTTGTGGGGTGGGGTGTGGTGTGGTGGGGTGTATGTATATATGTATGTATGTGAATGAATTAATTAGAATAAAATAACTTTAATCAACATAATCACCTTTCATAAAATAATCGACTATAACGTTATATCTTTTATTTGTTTTTATTATTATATGAACGATGCTAAACCCATCACACGGTTATAAATTACGTTTTTATTATTTTTACCTTGGGACAACTTTCAACTTTTCCGCGCGGGTGACGTCATCAGCCTTGCCTTATGCCATTAATAAATACCTCGGCGTTCTTATCGCTATTTATAATTAAGGTTTAACACAGGAGAATAAACTTGAGTGTTGTGTTGTGGAGACGAGCAAAAACAAGTTCTCTCGTTCCTGCCTGCGAGAGTAACTTTCCCCAAGACGTAAACTAAGGCGGGAAACTCCAACTAGTACAGAAAACACGTAAACAGTTCCAGTATTTTTTTTCTTCGTTCTAGCATGGTGTGTCAATACTGTTTGCCACAAAAACTACAGAAAACAAACAATAATTCTAATATTATTCCTACGTATTATATATTTTTATAATCGTGAAAAATTTGTCTAATATTTCCGTTAAAAATTGGTCAGGCGCGAAACTCCACCGAGTATATACAGAAAAGATATGTTCCAATAATTATTTCTCAAGAGTTGGTATTTTCCTAAGAAATCCGAAAAATAAGAATTAAACATTTTTATAATTGTGAAAGCGTGGGTAATAATCCTTCAGTTAATAAAAATAAAATATTACCAAACACCGAAACTCAACGAAATAAAATAAGTTCCAATACTTTTTCCTCCAACGAAGAATCTCATACATTCAAAAACTTTATAAAAAAAATTCTCATTACTAATACCTATCATTACGAAAACTCACGTCACATTCTGAAAATAATATTAATTACGAAATGAAAAAAAGGCATTGGTGTTTGATTGGGCCAAATAGTAGTAATTTAATGGTTGAGTGAATAGAGAACCTCACCTCAGCGGCCGTCACAGATCACCGCCAGCCGCCAACCCGTGAGGAGCTAGCTCTCTCTCGCTCTCTCTCTTGCTTGATAAATTATCCTATTATTTTTATATATTGTGTTTATGATGCAATGGAGTCTAGTATTATTTTTATTAACGTGTTTTGTTATTATTATTGTTCTATTGTTTTATTATTATTATTATTTCAAGTAACGTTACATATATCCTTATTGATATTCGTGATATGTAAACAAACAGGTGAGCCCGGGAAGTGACACCTGGTTACCGGTGACTCAGCTGATTAAGGTAAACAAACGTCGGAAATAATAAGTTTTCTCCATTACACCAGACGACAGTTCGCTCTTCTGCCTACACTGGCTCTTAGAAATGGGAGGAGGTAGGGATGGAAGGTATAGGGGGGAGGGGGGATAGAGAAGGTGAGGAGTAGATAAAAACTGGGCGGCGGGTCACCTTACCATACATGAACTTGTGGACTGTTAGACACACACTACTACTACTACTACTACTACTACTACCAGTCACCATGGAACTAAGTGACTGTTAACTGGCCCTCAACATACCTACTACCAGTCACTATGGGAGCTCGCTGACTGTCGTAGGGAGCTGAGAAACAGGTGTGTAACCCCATCAGTACGCAATATACACCTCTATTTAACGGACTATACGGAGAGAAAAGTCCGTCATATCGAGGTTTTGTGATGGGAATTACTACAAGAGGGGAAGAAAAGAAGGAAGAGGGGGAGGGGGGTTATACACTCATTCAACACACTACAAACTCTTCCATTTCCAGACGCTAAGAGGAGACACCGACGACCCCAAGACACCCATCCATAAACAAACACAGAGGTTAACGAGAAATTATTACCACAAGTATATATTTAACATTGTGCCTGTAATTTCCTCCGCCATCGGGATGTTGCATAATCACCACGAACGGTTGTTGTTGGTGGTGGTGCCGCAGCTTCCGCATCTGCCAGCCGCAAGATGAGGGTTTATGTGTGGGTTTTTTTTTTATGGATTATTAACCCACAACACCCGGGATTATTTTTTCGTAATGTTGATGCTGGGGAGATTTTTCGAATGTGTTTTCATTTTTGTAATTATTATGAATGTTGTAAGAGTTGATGGTGTGTGTGTGTGGGTGTGGGTGTGTGTGTGGGTGTGGGTGTGTGTGTGGGTGTGGGTGTGAGTGTGTATGTATGTGTGTGTGTGTGTGTGTGTGTGTGTGTGGCTAGACTGAGGTGTGATTGTTGCTAAATTAACCTTTGACTTGTTGACGTGTAGGTGGCTGTATAGGGGGGGGATGAGGAAGGTGGGGGTTGGTTGCTATGAGGGGGCTGTTGTTGTTGTTGTTGTTGTTGTGGTGGTTGTGGTGTTGACTCTGAATTTTCATGGAATTTTATATTGAATTTTATTTCCCTTAACTGGTGATGTCAGAACGTATCTTACCTGTTCACCTAACCTAACCTAACCTAACCAAACCTACAGCACAAAGGCATAAATTCTCCAAAACAAAAAAGACCGTAAGTTAAATTTCACAGGTAACTTAAGTAATAAAGAGAATACACCTAATTGGCTAACTTCAGGTAATATGTAAGGTAATTTTAATGGTGGCAACTTTACACGCGAGGCTATAAATTTAAGTGGTGTTTATCAGTTACGGTAAAAAAATAACTTACGGGTTTTTGAGAGTTTCTGAAGTAAATTTTTGAAGTTTTGTGTTGTTGGGAAGTTTTTTATGTCTGTCTCTGTCTGTCTGTCTTATTTCTTGTTTTTTGTATCTTCCTCCTTTCTCTTCTGTTCCCCTTCCTCTCTTTCTCTAACGTTTTTCTTTCTTTTTCTTCTTTCTTTTCCTCCTTCCCTCCTCCTCGCCTTCTTCCTCCTAATACACTAATACACACACACACACGTTTACCTGTTCATTATAAAACTGTATTTCATCTATAAAACAAACACCATTCTTCATAAACTATAACCTTTAAATTATTGACAACGTTCCAACATTATTTTTCACATCACCGTCTCCTCAGCGATGACGTGATAGTCTTTTACAAATACGTCAACAAAGGCGTTCTTACATTACCACCGAATCATTCTCTGCAACACGATCTATTTAAATAATGTCAACAAGAGCGTTCCAATATCACTCTCCAAATTCATATATATATATATATATATATATAATATATATATATATATATATAATATAATATATATATATATATATATATATATATATTACGCGTACCAATATGTTCTTTTAAAAGTATATAAATATAACTGTTTCATATTAACTTTAATTTTATTTTGAGTAGCGATTTCTCTTAAAAATATGCCAGCATAAGAAAGACGTTGCAATATTACTTTAAAATTCATTCCTTAAATTTTGTACTGTATAACCATAAACAAAATCGTTCCAATATTACCTCAAATCTCATTCTTAATATCGTTTTCTCTAAAAAGAATACTCATAAACAAATCGTTCCAACAATACCTCAAAGTTAAATACTGAACAGCGTAGTCTCTTAAAAATACGTAAACAAACATTCAACCCTTAGCCACGTTGCAAATAAATAATGTCTCTTGAGAATATGGACACGCTGGATGTCTAGACGTGAAAGAATGTTGGACACGGGAAAGAAAAGAAAAAAGAAGAGAAATTGAGTAAAACAAATAGTGATAATAAAGAGAGTACGCTTAGCAATGTGGAGACTTGACAGTGTTGCTTGAGGTGTGTTTCTTGAAGTCTTCTCTGTGTTGCGGCGTTGTGTGAGAGATTAACCTATAGAGACTGGACGGAGGGAGGGAGGGTGGGTCTCTCTCTCTCCTCATCCTTACCCACAAACCCCTAGTGCAACTCCATCTCATCCACCCACACACCTTCCCACCCACACACATCCACATTACCCAAACAAACAAACACACAGCTTCATCAGCTAAACAAATAAACAAAAGAAGATATATGTAAGTAGAAACGTCTCTTTTAACGACACTTATTTTTTATTTGTTTATTTATTTATTTGTTTTATTTATTGTTTGTTTGTTGTGTCCTGACCCCCAACAGAACTAATGAGTACTGATGTTACTCTTGTGTGTGTGTGTGTGTGTGTGTGTCGACATGTAGATGAATTAGAGGGAACAGGTTTCTTGATCAAAGCGGCACAAAAAGGGAGAGAGAGAGAAAGAGAGTCTGTCAGTCTCTCTCTCTCTCTCTCTCTCAAAACATGATTTACCTGGCAGTCATAACATTACAGAGTTAAAGCATCAACTAGTCCGACTATTACCATCAATAAACTCAAGAACCACGTCCTCATGAGCCCATCAGAGTCACAATCAGAAACACAGTCACAATCTTAAGCACAGAGTCACAATCAGGGTCACCATCAGAAGACAAGATAGTTCACTACCCGAGACTAACCAGAGTGGCCGAACGAATCAGATGAATGGACATATTAAGCCGGAGGTAACATTGGTTAAGTTACCCTCTGAATGTAAACAAATATGGCGCCCGGACTTGGTATAAGAGGCTATTGTACCGGTAGTTAGAGACAGAGTGTATCCCAGGCTGTGGTTGGTGGAGGTATTAATTATTATTTTTTTTTACAATTCGCAATAGTTACAGTTATAGAGAAATGAAACCTACCTAGCCTGACCTAACCTAACCTAATTTAACCTAAGCTATCCTAACCAAACCTAACCTAATTTAACCTAAGCTATCCTAACTAAACCTTACCAAATTTAACCTAACCTAATCTAAGCTAATTTAACCTAACCTAACTCGACGATGCAAGGGTAGATTTGGTTACGATTGGTTGGACACATAATCTATATCCGTAAGACGATGTCGCAGTGTTCCAACCAATGAATTTGCCTGGCTGACGCTCTCTCTCTAGTCGGACACCGGACATCATGAAGGACATTAAATAGTATTCTTCAACCTTTAAACAGACGCCATACATCCTATAAAACGCCATTAAAAACCCACAGGACTCCACATCCTTCAAAGGGCACTTCAAATATCCTATAGCAGCAGTGCATCTTGTAGGACACACCAGCTGTAAGGAGGACACGACTACAGGAAGAAGAAGACCAAGAAAAAGAAAAGAGGAAGAAGAAATTACCTTGTTAAACACAAGAGGAGGTTCACGCGGCCCAGCGGGACACCATCGGCCTCTGCACTGTTCGTCGACTTCACCGCTACTTTCTCTCCAAGATGGTATTGACCTTCCTTGTACTGCTGCGTTCATTAAGATGTTTCAGATAGCTTTATATCCATTTATAATACCCCGATGGCCTTATTATACTCGAGGATATATTTTTAATAAACATCTCATTATACTCGTGTTGTCTTTACGTCTGAGTATACACGAGTCGTATTAATTGAAACTGGAATAGCACTTTTGTTTAAAATCTATAATACTTGTTTTTTTCATAGGAACAACACCACTTCACAATGATGCTGATCATTACTACTACTACTACTACTACTACTATACGATGATTTATTAAGCTTCGACAACTAAGGTCTTTTAGCTCCTTCGCTACAAGAACGCCACTTTTAATACTTCATTTAACTAGATGATTTTATTCAGCTCAGAGGCGACCCCGTACACAAGAGGTTAAACAAAGAACGGGACTATGAACTACACAACTCCATGGACAATTAGAGAATGATAATTAATAATAAGAGGTCTAATTAGTTATGGTGTCCTTTAACGAGGTGGATCTATGACTCGCTGAAGGGATAATACAGTTTGGTTATTTATATGTAATGTTTGAGAGAGAGAGAGAGACTTCGCTGACCAGTTGTGTTGATGGTCTTACGAATCTGAGCTTTGATGAGTGACAATCTTAACCTATCCTAACCTAACATTAACCTAACATTAACCTAACTTAACCTAACCTAACCTAAGAGGAAGGTTAAGTTATGGTCTATCAGAACTGGGGCCCATTGACTTGAATCCTGGTGTGGTCAGCGGCGTAGTGTGGTTGGGTTAGGTGTGGTCAGCGGCCTGCAGGTAAATCCAGACAGTATCAGTGCAGTAATCAAGGTGTGACGGGGAGACTTACAGCAGGTGCCTGATAGTCTTGTTTGCTCTCGGTATTAAAAGCATTCCTCAGGTGTAATAGTCTTTAATTATTGAAGCTATCTCTCTCTCTTTCATTTTATCTCGTTTCATTATCATTATTCCCTCTCTCTTCATTTTATCAACTGATTCCATCCTTTCTCTCTTTTCATCTTGTTCTTTTCTTCTCATTTCATTATCTCTCTCTCTCTCTCTCTCTCTCTCTCTCTCATCACCACCATTAACCCACCATTATATAACTCACTATATTAACTCCTCTCTATAATATATACTTTACTCTTATAACTCATTCTTATATATAACTCATTCTTCACAACTCATTCTTCACAACTCATTCTCCTCCCCTGACACATCACATGAGCATACCTGAGTAGTCTATTTCTATCGTTAATTAAAAATTTTGGCAGGTGAAGTCAATAAAAAATAGTTATTAAGGAAGTAAATTGATATCCTGTTGATTTTTTTTTATTTATTTACCTGTGGAATAATTTTTTTGGGGGGGCAGGTGAGTGAGTGAATGAGATGGTTGTTAATGAAGAGAGAATAGGTTTGGTTTGGGTAGGTTAGGTTCCTTGGTTAGGTTAAGCTTAGTACGGTTAGGTTAGACTAGGTTAATGTCACATACACACACCATAAAACACCTCCACTTTAAGACAATCGACATACAGTATTTATTCCCCCCCCCCTCCTTCGTTAAACCTGTTATCATTGGTTTTAGAACTCGTTAAACCCGTCACGATAAAAGGTGGCGGTGTTGAGGTAGACGGAAGAGGTGGTGTCCATTTAATCTGGGTGTTGTCATTTAGTGAATAATATTAACGATAAGAAGCTTTTAAGGCTGAGTCTCTGATGATCTGAGAGTTAATTCACCTTCCCCACTCAAGCCCCACTCCGTCCCTGCCCCCCCACTCCCACCACTACCCCTCTCTGTACCACCCGTGCCCTATCCCGCCACTGCCCTACTATACGCCGTACCCCACTCAGCCCAGCCCACTCCACTGTCCCAATCAGACCCACACCCCAGTGGTATAATTGTTCTTGTTGTGTGTGTGTGTGTTGGGTAATTTTCTTTTTTCTGTTTAATTCTTTCTCGTTTTTTGTTTTTTTGTTTAGTTTAATCGTTTATTTCTGTCATTTTTTTATTTTGTTTATCTCTCTCTCTCTCTTTTCTTTTGTTCGTTAATTCCTTTCTCTCTTTTTTATCTCTCAATATCTCTTCTATTTTTCTATTATATGTATCTCTCTCTCTCTCTCTCTCTCTCTCACAGTAAACATAACAACAGCAGACGGGTAATCCCAGAGTTCATTCATAAAATTCGTCCCATCATTCAGTAGCGTCATTCGGACTTTAAGCGACGTAAACAAACAGCCAGACCCACGTACCGACCAACTCTTTACATTCGTCTCAGTAATTGGTTAGGTTAGGTTATAGTCTCAGTGCTCTTTTGATCGTAGGCATCAATAGTTATAGGTGATGTAGTTGGGTTGTTAGTAAGATGAAGAAACTAGCTTGTTTGCTCTCTCTCATATAGGCACAGTTTACGGGAGCCAATGTTTACACTCTTGACAGGATGTAAGCAACCAACCATTAATTCGGTCCAGGAACATAGTGATGATGATGTGTGTGTGTGTGTTTGTTTATCCTCAGCCACGGTAAAATATTCACTTAATCTTAGCTGCTAGGTATTGTGTGAAGGGGGGGGGGGGGAGGGGGGTGTGGCTTGTCATGGTTTACAGTGGAGAGAGAGAGAGAGGAGGGTGGAGGTTAAGGAAGGGAAGGGGAGGGTTAAGAGGAGGAGGGTAAGGAAGGGTAAGAAGACTGAGGAAGAGGAAGGAGGAGGGAGGGGAATGAGGGTGTTGCTTGTCAAGGTTTACAGTGAAGAAGAAGAAGAAGAAGAAGATTATTGTTATTTTTAGCTCCTTATAAACACCAAAAATATCCTCATATATTAACATACTAAATATTTCCTACATCCATCTTTGAGCAAACTTAGATGAGGTATTTATTTTGTTTTAAATTCTATGTTAAGGTGAGAGGTGAGGGAGGGGAGGTGAGAGGGAAGGGAGGGGAGGGGAGAGGGAAGGGAGGGAGGGGAGAGGGAAGGGGGGTGTTGATGGTATTAATACGCTTTCTGCTGTTCCCTTGTTTGTCTATCTATCACTTCACACATCACCCATCAAATTCCTGTGGTGTAAATTTTCCCCAAACATTCTATTTTCACCAATTAAAAATGACTCGGTTTACCTTCGTGTTTATAAAGACAGGAAGAAAATTACGTAGTTTACCTCCTTCTCTGTAAACCTTGGAAGACATTGTGGTTTACAGGCTCGCACACACACACACACACACACACACACGTCTTCTCTTGATAATTATATACCATAAATAATGTTGGTAGTTTTCTCTGTGTGTGTTTTAGTGTTGTAACTTCCTTCGTGTGTAATAAAATAAAATAAATGGGAAGAGGTAAATAATAATATTAAAAATAACAAAAACAATAATAATAATAATAATAATAATAATAATAATCCAGATATCCTTTTCAATTTAGTCTAAGGAAAACAAATTTATTTCCTCAGGTAAAACAATTAAGAGTTTACTGTAGATTAATGAGTAGAGACAAATATTGTTTATACTTGGTTATACTTGACGGCTGTGGAAAGGAATACTTTATATGTCTGTTTCTCGTCTCCTTCACAGCCATAAGCCATCTGGAACAGCAGAAGGGAGACGTAATGCTATTTATATTGTTGTAATACTCTTAATGGCGATCTAAACAATTTGAAGACGATCCAATCCTCTTAAAGACGATCCAATCATCTCAAAGACGATCCAATCCTCTTAAGGTTTATCTAATCCTCTTAAAGGCGATCCAGTCCTCTTAAAAACAATCCAATTCTCTTAAAGACGATCCAATCCCTTAAAGGCGATCCAATCTTTTTAAAGACAATCCAATTCTCTTAAAGATAACCAAATCCTCTTCAAGGCTATCCAATCCTTTGTATAGTGATGCGTGTTCTATGTGTTTCTGTCTGCATTTATTATTATTATTATTATTATTATTATTATTATTATTATTATTATTATTATTATTACTACTACTACTGCTACTACTACTACAACTATTATTAAAACTACTATAACTACTGTTGTTGTTACCACACACCACCACAACGCAAAACACACAACGCGCCAACACTCGTCTTCCGCCACTCAAAAGTTTGCCCAAGTTTGAAGACGTTCGCTCGAGAAGTGTCTTAGTGGCAGTAAACTTGAGAGACAGACGGAGGGAAGTGTCCAAGACGGTAACACCTGCTGACGGAAGGAAGTGTCCAAGACGGTAACACCTGCTGACGGAAGGAAGTGTCCAAGACGGTAACACCTGCTGACGGAGGGAAGTGTCCAAGACGGTAACACCTGCTGACGGAGGGAAGTGTCCAAGACGGTAACACCTGCTGACGGAGGGAAGTGTCCAAGACGGTAACACCTGGTGACGGAGGGAAATTTCCAAGACGGTAACACCTGCTGACGGAGGGAAGTGTCCAAGACGGTAACACCTGCTGACGGAGGGAAGTGTCCAAGACGGTAACACCTATTGACGGAGGGAAGTGTCCGAGACGGTAACACCTGCTGACGGAGGGAAGTGTCCAAGACGGTAACACTTGTTGACGGAGGGAAGTGTCCGAGACGGTAACACCTGTTGACGGAGGGAAGTGTCCAAGACGGTAACACCTGCTGACGGAGGGAAGTGTCCAAGACGGTAACACCTGCTGACGGAGGGAAGTGTCCAATATGGTAACACCTGCTGACGGAGGGAAGTTTCCAAGACGGTAACACATGCTGACGGAGGGAAGTGTCCAAGACGGTAACACCTGCTGACGGAGGGAAGTGTCCAAGACGGTAACACCTATTGACGGAGGGAAGTGTCCGAGACGGTAACACCTGCTGACGGAGGGAAGTGTCCAAGACGGTAACACTTGCTGACGGAGGGAAGTGTCCGAGACGGTTACACCTGCTGAAGGAGGGAAGTGTCCAAGACGGTAACACCTGCTGACGGAGGGACGTGTCCAAGACGGTAACACTTGTTGACGGAGGGAAGTGTCCGAGACGGTAACACCTGCTGACGGAGGGAAGTGTCCAAGACGGTAACACTTGTTGACGGAGGGAAGTGTCCAAGACGGTAACACCTGCTGACGGAGGGAAGAGTCCAAGACGGTAACACCTGTTGACGGAGGGAGGTGTTGACAAACGTGTAAGGAAACACAGTGTGAATGGAACCCAAATTCTTGATGTTGTGTCGAGGCGAAGTGTTCCTCCACCCTTCCATCCCCCTTCTTTCCTCTCTCCCTCCTTCCACCCTTTCCCTTCCTTTCTCCCTCACCCTTCATCACTCTCCACGCCCCCTTCCCCCTTCCCACCCACTACACGCCGCTCCTTTTCTCCCTCACTTCACGCCCACCCTCTCTCTCCCTCCCTCACCACCCCTCCCTCACTCACCCCCCTTCCCTCACCCACCCCTCTCTCACCTCCCTCCCCTCACCCACCCCTCCCTCACACTCCACGTCCCTCACCAACACAACAATGGCGAGGAAATTAAATAACCGCAAGAAACTTTATCTTATCGTCGCCCCCCCCCCCCTCACCGCCCGTCTGGGGAACGTCATCACCAGTTAGAGGGAGGGGTTGTGAGGGGAGGGAGGGGGGTGAGGGGAGGGAAGGGAAAGGGTGAGGGAAGGTGAGTGAGAGGGGAGGAACGAGGGGGAAACACAAGGGTTATGTTAGTTGTTTTTTTTAATATGTAAGGATTGTGTAGTGATGGTAGGATTACTCCCCCCCCCCCCCCCCCCCCGTCACCCAATCCCTCCATTAACAGCACAACGATTAATTTTTACCTTCGTTTTCTCTATTATTGTAAAGCAACACTCGTCCAGGAGGTTGTCGTTATTATTATTATTATTATTATTGTTGTTGATTTTTATTGTTTATTATTATTATTTAGTATTAGGATTATTATTAGTAGTTGTGGTTAGTAGTATTTTTGTTATTGTTATGTATCGCTATTTTTATTTCTATTATTATTATTGTATTATTATTTGTATTATTCTTGCTGTTGTTATTATTACTAGTATAGCTATTATTACTCGTAGTAGTATCGGATATCATCATCATCATCATCATCACTATCATTACAACTCACCATAGTGCCGTGAGACAATCTTTATCTGCTGGTGATGTACTGTAGCGGGGGACACTGATGCCTCTACTGACGGAGGAGGAGTAATAACTTCACCAATATCCTGACGTAGAGTTACACCAGAGACCTGTACTTGTTGTGTTGTGGATGAGGCAGACCAGTGTAGCGGGGCAGAGAGCAAAGATTCAAACTCGTTAAATAATCGTAGTTTTGGTCAATATTTAGAAGAATTTGTTCATTTACATTTTTTTTTATTCAGACTTTTATTTAGTTTAGGTAAATTTCTATTATTTTCAACTTTTAAAGAAGACAAAGTTAATAATTAGGTTTTAAGTTAATTGGTGGTTTAATAAACGTAAGACAAACTACTGTAGTTTATCGATATGATGCACCAATAGGAAAGTATTTAATATCATCTGGCAACCTTTTTTATTGATAGACCAATTGTTATTACGCTAATTACAATACTTGGCAACTGTCCATGTTGATAGACCAATTACTATTAGTTTACAATATATGGCAACTTTTCTTTCTTTCCTAATTCTACAAAACATTCCATTTCCTTCAATTTCTCTCACCTTTATAAACAGTCGACAGGAGTAATTGATGATTGATGTATTAAATCTCATTTCAAGTCAAAATTATGTCCCTCACTTGTTATAAACACTATTAGTCAGGTCACGAAAGGCGATGGTTGTTGTTGTGGGTTAGTCGTGGTTGGCGTAGTGTTGTGTCGTAAGTTTGGTAGTCGGCTGGGTTATATAGTTCCTCCCTTCATCATCTTCCTTTTCTTCTCCCGTCTCTCTCTCTCTCTCTCCATTGTCACGGGTCTATTTTTACCGCCTCGTCTTGGTCGTATCATCCAGTCATCCCCAAGACCAACTTACTTCTTCTTTCTTCGCTAGAGTTCATTTCCCCCGGGGACGGCGACACACACACACACACACACCTAAGAGCAATAAGACTCATCTCTCTACACAGGATCCAATGAGCGTTACGACCTGAAGAGAGAGAGAGAGAGAGAGAGAGAGAGAGAGAGAGAGAGAGAAACGTGTTAATGTAACCTTGTGTATAATCTCCAGGTTGGCCGTGGGAATCCTTTGGGGATCCTGGAGGAAGAGATGGTGTGGGTGGAGGATTCTTCTTCTGTCGGGTGTCTGAGGCGGCCGGCTCCTTCGGGATTTCTTCGTCCTATCTCCAGACGCGGCCACAAGAGGGAAGGAGGAGGGAGGGGGGAGGGTGTCTTTTCTTTTCCTCTACTTGTGTCATTGTCGCCACCTCATCCTCCCCCCTTCCTCCTCCTCCTCTACGTTCTTCTTCTCCCCCTCCCTGGTGTGTGTGTGTGTGTGTGTGTGTGTGTGTGTGTGTGTGTGTCCCTTAAAACTACAGTGCAGATACAAAATATGAAATACAGATACAGTAAATAATTCATAATAAGTTAAGTAATCAACCACAACACGATGACGTAACAGAGAATAGTTCTAGAATATTTTAGAATATCTTGAGGTAAAATTTACGATAATTTACCCAAAATATCTTACCATCAAATACTTTCCCTCAGGTAAACTTGACACAGCGAACGACAATTCAAACTTTTCCGTCATTTTGGTGGGTAACGAGAAGAGGTCCAATGACGTAATTACCATCGTTACGACCATTAGGCTATTACCGGTAGTTACCTCTCATTGGCTAAGGTGAACTAGGGGAGGAAATCCGAGTTTATGTGGTTAGGTGAAATTGGGTGGTTAGGTGAAATTACTTCCAGTAGGAGAGTGTGTGAGAGAGAGGGGGGGGGGGAAAGGGGGTAGGAGAGAGGGGATAGGTGAGGGAAGGAGAAGGTGAAAGGGGAGGGTTGAGGAGGAGAGAAAAGGGGAGGGAACTAAGAAGAGGAGAAGGGAGGTGAGAGAAAAGGAGAGGGAGAGAAGAAGAAAAGGGGGAGATATGAGAAAGAAAGTGAAAAGAGGGAGGAAGGGAAGGGAAGAAAAGAATATATCAAAATAGAACACAAGGAAGAACAACAATAAGAAGAAAATAGAAGAAAGATAATTAAGAAAAGAAGAAAAAGAAAACGAAATGCATCTTACTACATCCCCCCCCCCACCTCCCTCTACCCCGCATACCATTTTCTTTACACCTAATTTTCTGCTGGCGGGAGTACACCTTCTCTCATCTGTTTACCTGAGTGTGCCGGTGTGTGTATGTTTATTTACCTCCTTTAACTAAACACTAAGAGCAACAGAGTATCGGGGAGTACCACTTCTTGTCTAGACTGAAGGCTTGGTTGTGTGTGTGTGTGTGTGTGTGTGTTAAAAGTAATCATTCTTCTTACACCTGTGCTCGACCAGACAGGTATACTATTGGTCTGTGTTTCATTGACTCAATTGACGCCTTAACCGACTTGACGGATGGATGGTTAAGTCTTTACAAGTGTGTGTGTGTGTGTGTGTGAGGGGGGTGGGTGGGGGGGGTGGTGTTTGAGGTATACAACGTAAACATAAATAGCTTTTAAAATGTCAGCGAAAGTATACACAGAGACTCTACCGTAACCAGATGTCTTACACACACATACAGAGAGAGAGAGAGAGAGAGCACAACCAGAAACAATCTCTCTCTCTCTCTCTCTGTCGTTTATCCCAACCTTCTTCTTATTATACTCTAAGCAAGAAGATCAATGACCCCCCCCCCCCCACTTAACTTGTCAATACACTGCCTGCATAGTCACCACCACCACCTACTCCTACAGCGCCTTCTCCCGGATTCTCAAAGGTTCCTGTACACTTCTCCATATTTGATGACGGTGAATATGTGTTTTATATTATGTGAGTCAAGTACCTGCGTGTTTGCTTTCTGTATTGAGTTATGTTCATCGACAGGTGTGTGTTGTAGGTACAGGTGTGTGTTGTAGGTACAGGTGTGTGTTGTTGTATGTACAGGTGTGTGTTGTATGTACAGGTATGTGTTGTTGTATGTACAGGTGTGTGTTGTTGTATGTCCAGGTCTGTGTTGTATGTCCAGGTCTGTGTTGTATGTACAGGTATGTGTTGTTGTATGTACAGGTGTGTGTTGTATGTGCAGGTGTGTGTTGTATGTATAGGTGTA
Source organism: Homarus gammarus (assembly GCA_958450375.1). Lineage (NCBI taxonomy): Eukaryota > Metazoa > Arthropoda > Malacostraca > Decapoda > Nephropidae > Homarus > Homarus gammarus. The sequence goes on along the minus strand of CAUDMG010002087.1, from coordinate 3,855,296 downwards.
TGTTGTTGTATGTACAGGTGTGTGCTGTATGTACAGGTGTAGGTTGTATATACAGGTGTAGGTTGTAATTACAGGTACAGGTGCAGGATACAGGTATTTGTGTTAAGGAATGCACCAATGGCAGGGTCTTGGTCCAGTGTCTCGCCTCCCCTGTTTATTCCTGACACACATCCCCAGTTCCTTGTTGTCTCTCATCTCTCTTATCTCTCTTACTGCGTAGTTTGAGAGAGAGAGAGAGAGAGAGAGAGAGAGAGAGAGAGAGAGACATCTGACATCAAGTATTATTTTCTATGCTATAAATTCCATCTGAAGTGACATATAAAACGTATCACTATTGGCTATTATCGTCTTCCTGACCTCTGACCTATGACCTGCTAAAATTGAAAGTATCCCTCGGCATATGCGAAGGAGATAAAATTTCCTTTCCGAGATTTTAAGGGAACGACACTAATTGCTACCCCGTCGTAAAGAAGAAATACGATATTCTCTTTCTATGGACACCCAGCCATACACAGCTACGTAAAACAGACAACACAGACATGAATCACTATATACGGGTAGGGAAAAGGGCTGTTAAAATTGACCTACGGGTGAGGAGGAGGTACATTGTTATCGAGGTAGGAAGTCCATATTCAGGCGTTGTTGTGGGTGTGGGGAGCGACCAAGAGTTATTTCCCGCCAAATAATCACCTGACAGATAGCTTTTGGCGGGAAATTAAATCAGCTGACCGAAAGTAAACAAAGGTGAAATTTAACCTTGTGATTGATTTACATTGAGTTTTTGTCATCGTGTGTGTGTGTGTGTGTGTGTGTGTGTGTGTGTGTGTGCGCGCGCGCGCGCGCGCCTACCCATCTCCCCCTCTCATTCACCTTTACTATGTATCCCCACCTACATCTCTCTAAAACACACACACACACACACACACACACACACACTGACGCAGACAATATATTTATCCACTCTTTAAATAGTATTACGACCACTAGAACAAATATCCCTGTCACAAGCTGTCATTTCTGGCATGCATGACACGTTGTCCACTTAGAATATGCTGTACCTAACATTACCAGTGACAGATAGTGTGAGGCAGTTCTCTCTCTCTCTCTCTCTCTCTCTCTCTCTCTCTCTCTCTCTCTCTCTCGTGTAAATAATGTGTGATAATGTAGATCAACTGAAGATTAGCTCCCCTGTTTATTTGATATTAGGTTAGATTGGGTTAGGTTGAGTTGCGTTAAGGTGGTTAGGTTAGGTTAGATTAGGTTAAACTAAGATAGGTTTGGGTTAGGTTAGGTTAAACTAAGTTACCATTAAGTTAAATCATCTTCAGGTGCCCCCCCCCCCCTAAAAAACATTATAAACATTACATTATATTCAATCGTTCATTTGTCTCTATCTAATCATCTATTTATATATGTACTTCTTATTTATTCATTATATCATTACCTTCATTCTTCTCTTATCATATATCATGTGTTTGTATAATAATCTATAGTGTTTTATGAAGACTTCTATAAAGTATCGTATTGTTCTATAGAGGTTCATTTTGTATATCAGGTAATTTGCGTCTCACTCGGTACACTTATTATATAATATGAACGAAATGAATTGAAAAAGACTCCTTAAATATGTGAACGAAATAAACTGAAAATATCAATTGAATTTTTACTTTGAATAGAAACGAGTTATTAATATATACAAACAAATAATTATCATTCACTAATTCAGTTGTCATACATACTGTAATTATAATACATACTGTAGTTATAATATATGTAATAACCTGTAATCATACTGTAGCCCACACATACTGTAGCCCACACATACTGTAACCCACACATACTGTAGCCCACACATACTGTAGCCCACACATACTGTAACCCCACACATACTGTAACCCCACACATACTGTAGCCCACACATACTGTAGCCCACACATACTGTAGCCCACACATACTGTAGTCCACACATACTGTAGCCCACACATACTGTAGCCCACACATACTGTAGCCCACACATACTGTAGCCCACACATACTCTCAAAAAAAAACTATCGATACAAAATTGCGTTGAAAAAAATATGACAGCAGACGAAGGATTTTGACAACCCTACTGAGACAACAGGAGTCGGATAAGGTATAGCAATATGGTGTTTAATCGTCAGGTGAACTAAGCTAAGGTGTCTAATCTTCATCCATCCCAATAATTTCGTTATCAATTACTATTATTTAACACATACTTGATATATTAAATTGATGTAAACAAAAAATGAATGGGAGGAGACATGCGTACTACATGTTTACTACGAGCAGTACGGTGTTTACTACGTGAGTTTGTTTACCTCCAGGTTCATTGATTAACACCGATTGATTCATTCATTAAGGTAAGCGGGTTTAGTATCGAGTAACTGGCCTCGAAGACACATCTAGTAGTTATTTTCGTTCTTTCTTATTTTCGTCAGTTATTCTTATCTTTATTGAATACTTTTGAAGAATTAGACACTGTAGATATAACAAACTGTATATTAAGGAAGCAAATTCAAAAGGCAATTCTAAACATTATCAAAATCTAATTCTAAATCCCTCCTGTAACACTACTCTAAGGCGACATTCCACACACGACAGCCATTCATATACGCTCACTCAGAAGACCCTCTCTGGCCCTTACCTGGTGTGTGTGTGTGTGTGTGTGTGTGAGTAGTTGATCTATCTATATATCTATCTAGAAGGAGGGTGAGGGAGGTGAGAGATGAGGGTGAGAGAGGTGAGAAAGGAGGAAGAGGAAGAAGAGAACGAGAA